>JAASLG010000817.1:0-10401 GCA_013365235.1 Cercospora sesami
CCCGCCTCATTCTTCCACTGTCTCTTTTGAGCTATCGGCGCCATTGTGAGGATACGAAGGCTTTTCTGTGCAGCTCGAAAAAGTGTCGCAGAACGTCGAGAAAGTTCAAGCTCGCCCGCGGATTTGTTCCGCTCCACTTTCTCTGCCCCGAGCAACACCATCCCTTCAGCGCAACCATTGGGCTGCTTCGACCATCGCAGCGACTATGGCTTCAATATGTACACGCTGCGCGCTGCGCATCCATCGCGCATCGCAACAGGAGACGCAGCAGATCGCCAGCCGAGCCTTTTCCCAAGCAGCGACACGCTCACGCGAGTGTCCGACCTTTGCATACACAACGAACGACGACCTCAATGATGCGCTAGCCAACCTCCGCAACAAGCATCTCGTGCCCGCATTTCTCAACAAGCGCGAGCAAAAGCTCATCTTCTCGCCCAAGCAGAAAGATTATCTCAAGGAGAATCCGCAGACGATTGAGCTCGGAGGGGAGGAAATCGAACTACAATGGATGAACCGATTAACAGACCGTCCGGCTCGAAAAGTCTTAACGCACCAAGCTCTGGAACAGATTTTCGAGACGAGAGATGATAAAGCGTGGACGAACGTCGCCAAAGTGTTGCAGGCGAACCAAATTCTAAAGAAGCCGGTAGATGAGCGAATGCAAGCGAAGATTGTGCGCAAGGCGCTGAACCAGGGAAAGATTGCGCACATCCTCGCAATCCTGCAACAGAGTCAGAAGACTGGAATGTCGCTTAAGACGCCCCAGGTCCTGGACACGCTGATCCAAGGTTTCCGCGATTTGGCACAGAGGACGAATTGGGACAAGTCACACACTGAGAAGGCGTTGAAGGAGATGAACCTGGTCGCGTTGATGCTAGAGAGCGAAGAGCATGGAGGGGGTGGAAGACTGAGGAAAGATGATCCACGGAGAAGTCCGAAGGTCCTTGGTGTCATGCTGGAGTTGGCTGCTGTCCACGCATACAAGCACCTAGAAGGCAAGGATACCACTGGCGTCGTGCATAGATATGCCGATCGTCTTTTGAGCTGTATGGACGACGCGCATGTCGCTCCCTCGGAAGAGGCCCTGTACTTGTCAGAAAGAGGGCCGCAAACTCCGTTTCAGCAGTCCATCCCCGTTCTGCATGGCGCATTCCTTGCGAACAAGATGCTGGGTGAGAAAATGCCACAGGCGGAGAAGGCGCGACAGGTCATTACCAACTATGAAGCACGGCTATCTGAGTTGGCTGCTGTGTTAGAGAGCAGAGCCCCTGAGAAGGGAACATACGACTATTTAGCACTCGAGTCGTGGCAGAAGATGATTCGGGATTAGACCGATGCCACAGCACTGCATATTAGCTACAGATGTGCAGCGCAAAATGTACGATACGACTTGTATATCACCTGGCTCGACACATCATCATCTTTCCCCTCGAAGACTTCGCTGTGTGTAATGTACACACTAGCAGAAAGGTTTGTGGCCGAGCATCCACCATTGCCAAATCTCCAACACTTTTAGTTACCGCAGTCCGCTTTCAGTTGGTCAGCGGCTGTGCAGTGTTGAGTCACCGGATCCAGCATATGAATCTTCTTTGTCATCGCGATATAGACTGCGCAAGATGACCTTCGGACCTAGGCATCACGCTCATCTCTAAACATGATAATGCCTGCTATTGATATTGTAGCAGCTCCAGACGAAGTGGTGGAAGACCACGACCAGGAAGACGCGGTCGAAAGTCGGGAAAGATCGGCCCAAAACGCGTCGGACATCGTCCTCCGCACGCGACGCCGCTCGTCTGTTGCAAAACCACCCACCAAATCGAAGAAGGACAAGCAGAAGACGAAGCAGAAGCAGAAACAGGTTGCAGAAGCCGTCCTTGCTGCTGCTGAGACTGAGCCCGCGGAGCCTAAATCGATGCTAGCAGCTGCCCGACCGATCCCGCTGCTGGTCTGTAGCATTGGCAATCCCGGCGCCCAATATGCGAACACATTACATAGCGCCGGACATACTGTCTTGAATCGCCTAGCATCCCATTTGGGCTATGGGCAATACACGAAAGAGAAGACATGGGGTAAAGGTCTCGTGAGCAGGCCTGTGACGACTGGCGATTCAGGCAACTGGGTCCTATGGCAGAGCACCGACTATATGAACGAGAGCGGAAAAGGCGTGAAGGCTGCTTACCAGGCATGGAACAAGAACTTGCCGGACGGGAATGGTAGACTCGTTGTGGTTCACGATGAGTTGGAAAAGCCTCTTGGTGCTGTCAATGTCAAGATCCAGCAGGGTCTCAGCGCGAGAGGCCACAATGGCTTAAAGAGCATCATGTCAACCATTGGGAATACACCTTTCGTCAGGATTGGCATTGGAATTGGTCGCCCTGTCAGCAGGGAGAGCGACGATGTTGCGCGATATGTACTGAAGAAGATGGACGAGAAAGAGAAGGCGGCTATGGAGGGATCTGTGGAACAGGTTGTCGCACACTTGAAGAAGCTGGAGAGTGGATGAGGCAGTGTTGTGTTGGTGCTTCGTGCATCTGTATTACTCCACCAATCGATGTGCCCCCAGCAAGGACGACTGCTGAGATCATGATCACACGCAGGGACATGCAAGAGGATCTTTCGAGCCCCGCGGCCTTCGCGTGCGAGGTTGTTGCCGCCCGTGTGCCGTTTGGCTAACACGAGAAATGCATCAGAGCGTCGCGAGTCTCTACGATGTCGAAAGGAGGTCCTCTCAGTATTCGGGCTTGACTGTTGACGGAACACCTCCATTAACTGCAGCGGTCCACGAAGGACTGACGGTTACTAGCTCGCGGGCTTGCAGTGGATCTTCCCAAGCTCTTGAAGCCCACACTCACGCGAGCAAGCCACTAGAAATGCCTAAACAGTGGATCGGATCAATTGGGCTGGTGTTGAAAGACAGATCAGCATCGTATCGACAGGGCTGAGCTACGGTACGTATTTTTTGCAATTGGAGATAGACACAGATCAATGTCTACATGGCGGTGTGCATCTAGCTAAGACCCGTGGCCTCTCAGGAGTAGCCCTAGCTCCGCTTCTATTGCCTCCTCGCCATCTTTCTCTATCATGCACCAGTGTCCGCCCTCAGGCAGAGGCACAATCTTACTCTCGCGAAGCCCAGCACTGCTTGGGAGGAAGAAGGTTTCTATGCCATCAAGCATGACTCGCGGATCGAGTGCGATATCTTTCATGCCAAATATACAAGTGACAGGATACTTGAATCGCTCGTCTTCCATCGTACTCCCAGACTTGTCTGAGAGCGGCAATGTTGAGATACCCGGGTAATCAGGCGTCCATTTACCTCTGAAGAGACCTTGAGTATATAGCTTGACCCGCCCATCCCAATTGCCAGGCACATTCCACCTAGTGGCACGCTCGTAGACAGATGGACCATACATTGAACCATCGTCTGCGGGTAATTTGGCCTCTGCTGCTCCTGGTCCGCATGCGAGGGCTAAGCGATCAGCTTCCTCTTCTGGAGACGGTTCTGGGTACTTCTTGTACGCTAACTTGTGGGATCCTTCTACGAGAGCCCACGTCAAAGCCGGACAAACCTTGTCGAAGGATAGCTCAAGATTCATCATGTATACGTAACTTGACATGAGCAATTGGACAATGACAGGTCCGAATACACGCAGTGCGGAAGGAAGCTTTCCTTTCTTGAGTAGTTGCTTCGTTTGGGCCAACTTGGAATAAATGTTCGCTTCTGCTGCCACAGGATACATGGTGTTGACGGCAATGTAGTGATCGAACAATCCTGTTGTCTGTGCGGCGAGGCGGAAGGCGATGATTCCTCCCCAGTCGTGTGCCACCAGAACACATTGTGGTTGCGTCCTGGAAGGAGTTTGCCCTTGTGATTGGTAGCGATCCTTGAGCAGAACGATCGCTTCCGCAATTGCATTGAGCATTTGATCTGGTCCGTACCTGTCCAGACTATCGCTGCCGCCACATCCTGGAAGATCAAGCGCAACCAGCTTCGCTTGGCTTATCAGGGAGTTGCATCGCAAATATTTGGTCCATAGATGAGATGAGTCCGGAAAGCCATGAATAAATATCACGAGGGAATCGGATTTTGCTGCAATAGAGGGCGTTGCCTCCAGATAATGAAGCTGAGTGCCATTCTTCAACCTGAGAAACTTGTGTCTGATGCCGTCGAGGCTCTCTTGCAAAGACCAAAGATTTCTTGAAGCTCTCGCTAGGCGTGCCTTCTTTTCCTTGTTGAATCCTTGCCAAAATGTTTTCTCTGTGAATGTATACGCCAAGGCGGCAACAAGGTACAGCACCCCATATGCGTGCTTTGAAAAGTAGTCAGCGGCAGATCCGAGAATAGTTGAGATGGTCTTGCGAGGGCTTGGAGACGACTCCCAGTGAATACACTTACACCTGCTCCTGTGGCCAATCTGCTGGAGATGGACGCTGTGGCCATATTTAGTGATTCCACAGTTCTGTGTTAACCTGCATTATGCTGGCATCTTATCCATCTTTACGAGTCAGCCATGTCGACAGCGACTTGAGCTTACAGGTCGGTGCGCAAGAATGGCACCATGTTGTTCAGCCAAAGCTGTCGAACGAGTCTGAGGGCTGACGAAATCTCGCGATCACGTGAAAACGCGTCCTCGTTCCGCGACTTCCCTGTCGCGACATCCTCTCGAATCATCTCGACAACAACAGCATCATCAAGCATTACCTCGCTGCGCCGCCATGCACGCAAGACTCATCTCGCACCGAACGCTTCTGAACGAAGGTTATCGCCAACGGAATGATGCGATCCTTATCTTCACGTCGCCAGAAATGGCCATGGAAGACGGACCGAAATACATGAGGCGCACCTTCTTCGCTCAAACACTGGTGTGCGTCTCAACGTCAGGAATCTTAGGAAACGCTTCCTAAGATCTGCGGCTGGCATCTTGCGACTACTGTATCTTTCTGTCTCCGCTATATCTTTGTATGCGCCGGAGCAAGCTCCAATTTGCCGAGCACGACCCAGCAAAAGGCTCGTCCTGCTGGAAGCAGAGATATGACCTCACATCTGTTCCCAAACGGGATCGCAGGGTGTCTAACACGTGGAGCCAGATACGTTGGGATGGTCCGGCGTCTTGCGCTTCCGTGGAGGCCATGCCCATCATACCACACACGCCACACTCAGCACGAGGGCGAGGAGATCCGAGTGCACGAAAGTTTACATTATGGGATGGTGAAGCAGATCACCCCACGCATCCCCAGATCGCACAATCTTTCGCTGGCAAGTCATCAAGCTCTTCGGAGGCGGAAGATTCGATATGGCTTCGATCACGCCAACCCTCTTTGAGCTGTGCGCTGTTATGAAGACTAGAGGCATGTCCGCCATGCCAAATATCATCAGTACAGCCGCAAAAGGGTTGCGTTGTTTCAGACAGAGTCTCGACGCTTTTCGCAAGCAAAGATTAGCCATATGGCCAGCGTGCTCAGCCAAGTACTGATGATCCAGCCTTGAGGTCACACCAACAATTCGTTGAGGTCCCCGATTGCATGCCCTCTGCACAGTCGTGGACACGCTGGATGCTCCGTCTGGAACTGCCGTGGCCGTTGCTCAGCCATGAGCAATTTTCTTCTTTGCGCAGTTCACGCGCCGGACCTGGCCTCATCACAGTGGTTGCAGATGGTGTCTGCTGATCAGCCGCTTAACCCAGATTTGAGTCGAACTTCAGGCCTGTATCAGTGCAGTTGTGAGACGCCATGTGCAGCTTCGCGAGATGCCACCCTCCTTCTCATGGCACAGTGGTCTTGTGCTTGATTGACCATATCAAGTATGCCCTGTCGTTCTCGTGAAACGAACGACGAGCACTCGTGCGTCCCCTTGGTGAGTTGAAGAGTCGCGCGCCGAGAGTTGTGCCGTGCGTGCATTAACGTGGAGCATATCTTCACGTTGAATGCATTCGATCGCCATTTGGTGTGTCAGGAGACCCGCCATCAACATCAGATGGCAATATGTAGGTACCAAGGACAGTTGACAGCGCCAGAGTGCGAACGACGGAAAGAGGCAGACTTGTGCCACGGTGGAGCGATTGCAAAGCAGAAATGAAGCGGAGGTGGAAGTCGTACAGGCAGCTGTCTTACCCTGGGACAGCCTGGCGTTTCTCTACCGATTTGCGATTCGTCTGGAGCACCGTGAAGGCTGCAGGCTGGGCCGAATCCAGATCTCCTCGAGGTAACACGAGAGTGTATCAGTTGCATGAACGGCGCGGAACGCTGCATCTGGCCCCTGGCGTCTTGAACACTTGATGTCTCAGAAAGAATGCGTTGAAGATAGGAACGCTCGTGGAGCCGAATGCGGCGCGTGCAGAGGCCAGCGACGGCCAGCCTCAACTGCATTATTTTCGACATCGTAAGCCGGTGGTCGGGTGTCGCAATATCCAACTATTGGCGCTTGCGCAGTCGCGATAACAAGTCATGATCTCATGCATCGTCCACGTAGCCAGGATACGCTGGAGCATGCACGATGTGCAGCGACCTGTTCGCATCGATCGCAGAGGCAAGGTGCGGTGGACCGGACATTCTCCGCAGTCTTGTGTTGTTTGTGCTCGAATTCCAGCGACGATGGCCAGCCGGCTATCTTTGAAACAGTGAAACCACCGAGCAGCCACAGCAGCTGTCAGTGCTCAAACCGGCTTGAAATGCACACTGCACGATAAGTGTACCGCTTCCTTGGTCGAGGCTGCAGGAACAGGCCAATGAGTGGCGATGGTCGGCGTGACGGCACCGGGCACACATCGGTAGGCTACCAATGTGGCAGTTGGAGAAGCCAGGTTGATCCCAACCAGCGTCAGTTTACGTCGCACAGCTGTGCTGAGGAACTTTCTAAAAAGCCCCTAGGTGCTCGCAGGCCGACGCGGCGCACTGCTTTGCACGGCTAAGCCTGCGACCGCGATCCTTTGGCACACACCCGTCGCTCGTTGTATCAAATACACTGAAGACAGGCCCTTCCTGCATGCCGTGTGTGGCTTTCCGCTCTCTGTTTGATCTTCCGAGTGGTGCACAGCAAGGCTGAAACATTCGCCAACGCTCGCTCCTGCTGGAGGCCGGTGTTTTCGAACTCTATCCATTATCTTGATCCTTTCGCGACCGCACGCCATCTCAACCCTCTCGATATCACCACAGACAATCGCGACGACATTGCCATGGCCGCTGCACACATGACCTCTTGCAGAATATCACCTGCGCTCCCGGTCGATGTCGAGAAGCAGGTAGCCATGCTGGAAATGTTCACCATGGACCTGGACTTGAGCTTGAGGTCGGGAAGCTCCGATGTCGACTCAACGCGATCCGCAGAAACCACTACATTGAACAGCCGGCACGATAGTCTGAGTAGCGGCAGAGCCAGCTCATGCAGCAGTCGAACATCAGACTGTGGCCACCTCAGCCCGAACGCGAAACCAGTCAAGAGAGTACGATTCGAGGAGTCCGCAAGCTGGACGTTCTTTGATGAGAATGAAAGCTTCCCACAACGCCCACGCCTAAGCAAGCGCCCGTCTTTCATGACAAGAAGCCTGGATCGCATCATGACGCGCGGCTCCTCAGAAACCAATGTCGGTGTCCCGCCTGCAGCACTATCTGCCATGACTGAGAATCTCAAACAACTGAAGCGACGAAATTCTACTGTCGACATTGCAGAACTGGCTACGAAGACTACAAGCCGCTACTCGACACCCGGGAGACGTGATTCCTTGGTCATAACGATCCATCAACCATTACGAGAGTGTCCTGGGAGGAGATTCAACAGAGCACAGACGCCGAAGCTGCCTGTAGCACCAGTAGCGCCAGCTCCCAAAGGTGACTGGGACTCACTCTTGGGGCCTCCGAAAGCGAACCCACTGGCTGTATGACTATGAAACTGGCACCTGTACACGAATGATGTTTTACTTTCATCTGCATCGATTTGCTTGGAATTTTCAGACGTATTAGCGACGGCGTTGTTGGGTCTCCTTTTGGGTGCTTGGGAATTCGTGCTTTACCACTGCATGCATCAATTACGACAATATTGTTTGAGAAAGCGGAGAAGTAACGACGATATGAACAGGAAGTCTGGTCGCAGTGGTGTGACTACTGGTTCGTGGAACCACTTATCCACTGCAGTACCAGAAATGCCGCAGAACAGATAAAGAGGATACTGTACCGCGCATATTGCGCAAGTTCACCATGTGGGTGTTCAGCCACATTTCCCCCTCTCCAACACGTTTCACTATGCGGTTCTTGCCGTATTGTCTGCAGGAATCACAACTTCGACGATCGATCATCAAAGCAATGCGTGAGCGGAGCTCATGCCGAACCTGTTTTGCCCGTACCTGGTTGCCCCGATCGAATCACTTCCGAAGGATCAAAAACGTGTGGCTGCCGATCAATGTCGGCAAAAGGCATTGCGGCGAGTGGGAACCCCCGGAAGTAGTGTTGTGCTTTCGCGAGTCGTGCCGGACGTGCATTGCATGCATGCGAGTCTCTGACCTCACGTTGCTTCAAACTACGCAATATCGGGAGCTTCTCGTTGAGAGATTTTTTGGTTGTGATTGATTGCGATTTTCCTGCGTGCTGCTTGTGCATAGACTATGCAATGTGTATGCATTGCTTCGTACGGCTCATGCGTGTCCCTCGGACTTGTGCTTGTCCCGGTGTAGACCCGCAATCGAGTTCGAATGGGGTGGCTGAACAATAATGGATCGTGGGTGGAAAGATAGGCTGGTGTTGATCCCGTTCTGTTCGCTCGCCTATCTTTCGCGGTCGTTCGCAACTGTTCTATCTACCGATCCATGCTGGTTTTCTTGCTAAAGGGCAAAGGCAATGCAGTGTCGTGGATCTAAGCACACGCTAGATTATGCACTATCGAACTCTGTTTGTGCTGTATAGATCCTTTGAATGGTTTCGAAGCTAGGTCTCTGCGATAGCAATGTGCGTAGTTTTCATCCTCAATTGTTCTCGACCCATATCACTTCCAACCTCGCTGTGAATATCCAGCCACCCACCTTGTCAACTCCTCGCACAAAGAACATGCTCACCAACGTGTTCTGGCCCCCAAACCTCGTGTGCAAAAGGAATGTAGAAAATTCTATTCATAGTTCGAGCATTCCACAGATCCCGAGCCATTTTGCTGGCCCACATGTCTCGAAAGCAACACCAGGTCAAAAATAGTCTTGGGTTACATCTTGAAACCGGTCGTAGCGTCGAGGTCTGTGTAGAACATTCTTGTTCGTATCGTGCCGCTTGAATGTACATCGAGCATTGAAGATGGCTCGCTATTGTGTCCTGCAATCTTATGTGTCGTAAAAGCTTCGATGGGTATGAGCAATGCTCACCGGTTCGAAAGTCCCAGTCGCTCCCGGGAGAGGCAGGTAGGTGAGTGTAGGTCGTAGGTCGCTCGCCTCGTAGGTCGCTCGCCATGCATCTCTCTGTTCTGTGATAACACGCCTGTCAGAAAATTCTCCTGATACTGCGCGAAAACCGACTTCCAACTCTCTATCTCTGAGCAAGCAAGTAAGCATTATCTTTGCTATATGCCAAATTTGTCCTAACTGGGTATCAGATTTACTGCCGTTGAGTATATTCAAACATTGGGAAAGAGACCTCCATGTACGAGAGCTAGTATCGAGGAACAAAAAGGGTAGGAAGCAAAGAGAACCCCTGAAAACTGGCCTGCCCCTCCTCTTTCGCAGAATGGCCATGCCAACCCCAACAGATGAAATGAAAGGAGAAAGAAAAAACTTCGCTGCCGCTGATAAGCAATGCACGAAATGCAAAATAACAGAAACGAAGACAAGTGCCCTCCTCTTTTCAAAATCTCTCTCCCACTTTGATATCCACCTCATCCCTCTTCTCCCGATCAATAATGGGGGCTTGCACAGGACCGCCCTGTGACTTCTCGACTTTATTCAACAGCGTGCCCTTTGCGTAATTGCTGTCATAGTTAATATCGACCAAAGGCTTGCCTCCCGCGCGGCTTCCATCAATCACGCCTCGACCCTTATCGCTCGTACCCCAGCCTTGTCGGTTGGCAGCAGAAGCGAGGAGACCTTCGCCCGTGAATGCTTCTGCTTGAGGTTTACGGACCGATGGACCTCGTTGTAGGGACTGCGAGGCTTGAGGTTGCGAAAATCCCCCTGACGTGCTTCGGCCTTCTGGCGCACTGCGGAAGACGTGGTTTTGTGGTAAGTTTAGAGGGTCCTCTGGCGTCGAGGCACTGTGAACGAGACCGCCAGGATGGCCGCCACTCTCCGGAACATAGCCTCTGCCTTTACGTGCGTGGTGTATTGGCTCTTTGTGCTGAGGCGTCAAATCGATAAGTCCTGAACTTTGCTGTCCAGATGTTACTCTTTGGTTTTGCTGACCTCCGCTCGTGTGTCTGAAGACAGTGCCCTGTGG
>JAASLG010000819.1:0-12655 GCA_013365235.1 Cercospora sesami
AGTCGGCCTTCGTCACGATTTGTGCCGATGAGAACGGGAACTTGGGCGAAACTGCCGGAGATGATGTTGGGTAAGGCGTTATTAGTGTGCGTGGCATTGTCCTCGACAGGTGGAAACTGTAGGTTCTCCTCAGTGATGAAGGCTTGGAGATCTATCGCAGGCACTTCACGCAGACAATCGAGGCTGGAAGACGCCGAATCGCACCCAAAGTGGGCGACGACTTCGTTCCAACTCAGCGCTCCATCGCCGATGTTGTTCGATGCTTGTGACTGCAAGATGGCTCCGTGGTATGGAAGTGGCGACGGAGGGTTTGCCAACAATTGTTTCACGGAATAACCACCTGCTGATTCGCCAAAGATCGTGACACGAGAGGGATCACCGCCGAACTGCCATGCGTCAGAATCGCTCACGTAGGGCTCATTGCATGCAAAACTCACCGCACCAATGTTCTCCTGCACCCATTGCAAAGCAAATCGCTGGTCAAGGAAGCCCGAGTTCCTAATTCCCGCGGGTATTTCTGGGCTATTGGAGAAGCCGAACACTGTCACACAATCAGTTGACTCGACTGAACAAACAGAACTTCCTGTTTGACAGCCTACGATTGGTCCTGTAGTTTGCAGCTACTACCACCACATCCTCGTTCACAGCAAGGGAGCTGCCATTGTAACGAGCATCAGAAATCGAGCCAAGTATGAGATTGCCCTTCGATGGTCAGCTCTGTGAGCTGCGCTGAAAACTTAGTGACAGACTCACTGCGTACAACCAAAACAATACAGCCTTCAAGTTCTCTGGCGAAGCATTCCGAGGAGCAAATACATTGAGATACACGCAGTCTTCGCTCTCGTCGCCAACTTGAGTACCGGTACCAGGAGCTGCAAGCAAAGTCAGATCCACGAACCTATAGTACGAGATTTCTTTCATGGCACTCACCAAGTTGTTGCATGCAAGTATTTGGCAGAGTCTGTGCAAGCAGTGGCTCGGCCCATGGGTCTGAAGCGACCGGAGGGCTGAATCTTATCGGCGGACTTTGAGCAAATGGTATTCCCAAGTATGCATTCACGAGCCCTGTCACGGAGGGCCGGTTAAGCACGCCAGTGGCGGTACCAATGATAACGCCCTTCGAGATCGTTATTGTAGGCTGTGGATCTCTATAGCTCGTTGTCAGTGCAGCAGAAAGAGAGGGTCCAAAGCCAAGTATGAAACTTGCGAGAAAGTGTTGGATCATTGTACCAATTCCTGGAAGCAATAAAATGTGATGATAAGGTGTACTGCGAAAACTGTCATGAATTATGCGGAATGTTTTGAGTGAGCAGAATGTTCAGCTGAGACCCATCTCTGTCTTGGCTGCTCTCAGCTCTTCGTGGATGTCCGGGTCCCCTACGGGTCCTTTCCACTAAAGGATGCCACATCGCATGTCGTGAGTCCTAGAAGCCGATAATCCGGCACACATGTATGGACTCCTGACGCATCAAGAAATTCCTTAACACAGATTAGGGCGTGCTCGATCTCGCTCCGCGGGTCATGAGCCTCCAGAGGAACAGCACGTACTTTCATGTTTCCTTCGTTGAGCATCGAGCCACAGTCGATCATACACATCAAGGCGGGCTTGAGCATAGGTTGCTGCTTTCTCTCCGCCTGCGACACTTTGGGAATCGAGCGTTCGATGCCGCCATTCTCCTATAGGCTCGGCTTGCGAACTGTCATCAACGTTGTTCTCTCGCTCAACCGGTATTGGGTTGGTTGACGAACGACTTTTTGGTGAAAGCAGGGAGCAATTGGAGCCACTCGAAATACCAATGTAGCGTGCGGTTGGTGATGACCGCGTTGTGTCTGGGCACTGCCGCTCAGATTGGCCTGTAGACAGATCACCGAAACCACTGGCTGGATTGTCATGCTGATCACGTGAAACGGTTGGCATTGGACCAGTTGTGCGAATAACCGTGGCAGATGCGGTGCGACCGCTCAGAATTTGATCACGAACTGCGTGGCACTTCAGCTCAGTAGATTGTGAGATTCGAGACGAGGTGGTTGGCAGAGAGTGTGAAACACGACTCAACTGGTTGAGAACATGGAGAGCTTCGTGTCCTGGGTTGGCGGAGATGGCGCCAGCAGCGATCGATGCTCCTGATTTGAGATCTTCAATTGCTGGCGAAGATGCTGGCGAAGAACTGTGCGGACCCATTTGGGCGGCGTAGATCGGAGGAAGGTTTGAGGCGCTGGTCGCAAGGTCATTCGGTGTGCAGTCAAGCGGCGGGCTTGATGGTACGATCTCGTTCACGTAGACAATGGTACCATTTTCGCATGGGATTGTGGCTCGAGTCGAGCGACGCAATCTCTTCTTCGGTGTGTTGAATGGTGTGCGAGGTAGCACATGGCTTGGTGATGAGATGACCCACGAGCCACTCGTACTGCGATTTGACAATCTCTTAGATTTGTCCTGGGTGTCGTCATTTATGGTTACAGCGTTTGATGCATTCGTCAGTGACGATGCTATATTTTCCTCGATTACATATGGTTCATGTAGAACAGTGGTGCTCGTGGTCTTGCTCTTGCACAGGTTGCGCATAAATGTGAGAATCGTCATCTTGTAATGGTGTCTGATAAAGGTTGTCCATGCGTGCCGGCCCTGACAGCTCGCAAAAGATATACTCATAAGCGTGACAGGGCGACAGGTGTCTTGCCAGAGAAGATGAGTCTGTTGCAGAGATGACAGAATGTCTTGTAGGCAGCAACACGCAGTTGGAGGCATGTCTCGTTCCAGTACAGCGGACGGCCTCAGCTTGATGCCGAGACCTGTCGCGGCTGGGGCACTGACTAGTCCAACGATGCACGAGCACCGGACGCGCAGTCTGACAGATAGTCCATCGCTAGCTCAACATTCCGGAATGTTGTTGGATGTGAGCGAGTACATTCTCAAACTCTCGGCGGTGCAAATGCAAGTGGTGCTGCTTCGACCTTTTTCCTTTCAGGCCTGTCATAGAGTTCATAGTAATGGTAGAGATATTCTCCTGTGAGTCCCAACGTGATGATACCTCCCGTCCATTTCCACGCGCCCTTGAAGAACCAGTAAGCAGCGTCTTTTACATCGTTGAGGTTGACTTTGCGGATCATATAGGCCGAGGTGGCAGCAGTCCCTGCGACTGTGCCCAGGAAATAGACTGGCCCAGCACCGAGAGCCATTCCTGCACCAGCGAGGAGGCCAACTTGAATAGCAGAGACTGCCGACAAGAATAATTTGGCGTTATTCTCCTGAGCAAGAGCAATGCTTTTGATGCCCGCTTTGGCATCGTCACGGATGTCCTGATAGGCGTAGATCATGTCGTACACGATGGTCCATGCCACGCAGGAGCCGTACAAACAAGCAGCAGCTGTCAATGCCGTCGGATCGCTCAGTAAATCAATTCCAAGGGCAGGAAACCCCATCATTGCGCCCCACGAGAAAGTGAGGCCCAGCACTGCTTGCGGATAATTTGTCACCCTCTTGGCCAGCGGGTACGTTGCTACAAGCAGGAGGGATGGAACGCCGTACAAGAGACACACCAGAGGAAACTGCAGGAGAAGCGCAAGGCCAGCGAAGAGCTGAACTCCAAGATATGGAATTGCCTGGCGCACCGTTATTGCTCCTCTAGCGATCGGTCGTAGTCTAGTGCGGGTGACATGAGGATCAAGATTGCGGTCCCAGAGATCATTGACAGTGCAGCCAGCACCTCGCATAATCAGAGCTCCGGTGAAAAAAAGGCCAGTTGTGTAAAGGACAGTGATGGGCGGGACCACTGGGTTGGTAAGGGGTGCCGCCATCAATGTGCTGAACAGACATGGTAGGAACAAATAGTAGGTACCAGCAGGCTTGTCGAGGCGGATCAGTTCAGCATATGGAACCCAAGAGCGCGGCAAGTACGAGAGGAGTCCAGTGGTAGGAGGCTTGTATGGCTGTAAGGCGATATCTGGGGCTGAGCCGGTGGGAGATATGGGAGGCACAGAAGCAGTGTGCTGTAGTCGCAGTTTCGTCCTGTGGAGGAATGCATTGCTTGTCTTGGTGAGCCCATATTCGTCGCACGTGGGTGAGAATGGCGATGGTCTTGATCTTGCTGTGAGCGTTGCCGTCCACCTCCTGCAGCCAATGCTCGGCAATTGAAGTGCAGGGCGCGTCAATGGAGTAGTCCTGCAAAGAGCGGCAGAGACGCGCAAAGCGGCCATGCTCAGGACGGAGTGGGCGCAAGTGAGCAATCTGTGACCTACCTCAGTTCGGCATAATATCATGAGGTGAAGTGAAGTGATGCATACTAACCTCCCGACGTTGTTAGATGTCTGCAGTAGAACGCCTGTAGGAAAGTCGCACTTTCCATCTCGGGCGTGTTGCCAAGCCTCGCTGCGGAGTTGCCTCTTCGACGCGCTTCTTCACGGCAATGTCCTCCGTCCACGAGCACATCACCACCTTAACACCATCGCACATGACCGACGATCCGCCGACAAGCTGCAGCGCCTCTCCGCGACTGGAATTTGTCTGGCAAAACGCGCCGCTGGGCAGTGGTCGGCGACTGAAGGAAGATGCGCGTGAGCTGGTGACAGCACGCGTTGTGGAGAAGCGGCAGTCTCACGTATTCACCTACGAGCACTGAACGACTACCACACAACGACTGAGCACTGCCCACCTCACGGCAGCGATGCCGGCTCAACGGCCACGGGCATCGTTCGAGCCCATCGCCCCTGACTTCGATCTGAAAGCACTGGTCGAGTCCACGCCGAACTTCCAGTATGTCGACCGCATCAGTTGCGAGATGATCGATCAACAAGGTTTGGCTGCCTTTGAGAAACTGGTCCTGTTACATGTTGTTGTTGGGGGCAAGCCGCTGGTCATCGATGGCTTCGAAGATCGCCTGGACCCGTGGACATTCACGGCGAAGTGGCTGCGCGACAATTGCGGAGACAAGGTGGAGCATGCTCGCAATCTCACTGCAAAGGAGAACCTCCCACTCACCATGGGACATTATTTGAGAAACATGGGACTCCTCACAAACCAATTCTTCGACAAACCTGGCGCATATCGTGAGAAAAATCGCCAACGCGTATATCTCAAAGACATTGATTGTCCTGCTGTGTGGTGGGACAAGTTGAAAGAGCATCTACCTGCCGCTCTGACATACCTTAACGACAGCACCGGAGAACTTGGTGGGCCAGGAGCCAAACCAGATCCAACGAGCGCAGCACCTGGTCGCAGACTTGGCAAGGGCATTGCAAGAGCTGGTGACCTAATGAGCTCGCTTCCACCTGATATGCGAGCAGAGAACTTGATGTGCTACATTGGCCATGAGGGGACATATACACCGGCTCACAGAGAGATGTGTGCTTCGTTGGGCCAGAACATCATGGTAGAGGCTTCCAACACTGTGTCTGATGATGGTAAGGCCGAGAAGCCGGGTTCTTCCATCTGGTTCATGACGGAATCGAAAGATCGACACACCGTTTCGGAGTACTTCTTGTCGGTCCTTGGTCACGACATTGAGGTCGAAAACCACTTTGCTCAGGTTGTAGCGTGGAAGAAAGCACCTTTCACTGTCTATGTTGTTGAGCAAAGACCTGGAGACTTTATCCTCATTCCTCCTCTCGCTCCCCACCAAGTCTGGAACCGTGGAACACGCACGATGAAAGTGGCGTGGAATCGCACCACTGTTGAGACCTTGGAAATGGCCTTGGGCGAAGCGATACCGCGATCCCGCATCGTGTGCAGAGACGAGCAGTACAAGAACAAAGCGATCATATACTACACACTGCAGAAATATTCGAGCCTCCTCTTAGATGCCCAACGACAAACAGCAATGATGCCAAGGGATGCAGTTCATTCCTTCCTGTATTCCGGCAAGATTAGGCAATTGATCAAGGACTTCAAACGCTTGTTCGCGCTGTACAAGCAAATGCTGCTCACAGAAATGTTTTCTCCCGAAGATCGCGATTCCCCCAAGAATATCGAATACTTACCCTTTGACAGCAATGTCACGTGTGCGTATTGCCGATGCAACATCTTCAACCGGTTCTTGACTTGCCCATGCTGCAAGGACATGCTTGGGCACCATGCCGATGCCGGAGACGGAGATCCGTACGACGTGTGTATGGACTGCTATGCAATGGGCCGTTCATGCTACTGCATTAGTGGCTTGAAGTGGGTTGAGCAGTTCAAGTGGAAGGAACTAGTTAGCAAGTACGAAGGCTGGCGCAAGATGATCATTGAGTTGGATGGCGGCCAGATCACGGACAAGACGCCACTCTCACTTCTTGAAGAGCGTAGGCGATATGGGAAAAAGACTCTTGCAGAGGTCTGCAAAGATCAATTGAAGCGACGCCCGTTCAAGGACCCACACAAGTCAGATGAACCAAAGGAGGACGACGAATCCGAAGAAGAGATCGTCGTTGGTGATGACGGCACAGTCAAGAGGGTCACTAAGAAGAAAAGCAAGTCATGGCTCAAAACCAACAAGCCGTGTCATGTCTGCTGCCACCGGCACCCTGTATGGAAAATGGCGCAGTGCACGACTTGTGATCGTGCCTGGTGCTATGGATCCCTCTTCCGCGGCTGGGATAAAATGCCCCTGGAGATCATGGAGAACCCAGACTGGTCGTGCCCGCATTGTCTAGGAATCTGCTTCGCTGGCGCTTGCAAACGTGAAGGCAAGATGCAACCCTACGAGCCGAAGGGCACTCTGCTTGGGCACGATACCAAGAAGGTCGCCGATGTGCGTAGCACGGAAGCACTCGTTGACTTCTCAGTCAGCAACCTGAATTGGTTGAAAGAAGATGAGCAGGGCAACAAGTTGGACACGCGCCGTCTGAAGCGAGCTCGTGCAGAGGCGGACCGGGAGAAGGATCAAGATCCCAATGTCAGCGACGATGGAGGCGATGTTGACGAGACACAAGTCGCGATGGAGTACTCTCCCGTGGAAGCTGGTCCTCTAGACCCCGCTCTGGGTGGCGAGCCCATCGCTTCAAGCAGTCGGCACAACAATCTTGGTGATCTGGATGATGAAGCAGCTCTTGCTCGCAGGCTGCAATTGGCAAATGCTTCGCTACCTGGACCTGCCGGCATGGTCGCGGGTGCACCTGTCAGCGGCGTCCCGGATGGTTATGCTCCTCTCACGGCAGCTGGCTATGCTGGATATGCACCTGAAGCTTCAATGTATCCAGAGCCTGAAGGAGATAATTCATATCACTACCCCATCCGGAACGGCGACAATCCCGACGGGACACCTGGCAAGAAGGGCAAGGGAAAGAAACGCAAGCAGGTCCGCGGGGCCGGCGAAGAGGAGGACGAAGACGAAGATATCGCTATGTCGAAAGCACCAAAACAGAAGAAGCCGCGACTGATGGCCGCAGGATTCCGCTCACACGACCTCGCCGAGGAAGCCGTCGGTGCGTCGGCATCCAAAGCGAAGAATGAGGCACAGCGTCAATTCGAGAAGGAGAAAGAGCGTAAAGCGCTAGACAAGGCGAAAGCCGAAGGTCGCTTCATCATGTTGCAAGCTGCCATCAAGGGCAAGAAGCGTATCGTAAAACTCCCAATTCCTGGCAACCGGCTAGCACAGGTCATCGCGCAGCAGGCAGCAAAGGCTGCTTTTTCTGCGACGAATGGGCCTGACGCGGACGCTGAGCACGAAATGGAAGACGGAGCTCAGGACGAGGAGCAAGATACCAGTGGCTTGCTGTTGAAGTCCGACATTGCACCCAAGAGGAACCCAACAGAGGCCCGAGAGCAGCGACTACGTGACGGCATCATTGTACATGGTGGCGCTAAGAAGGCATTGGTTCCCGTGGAGAAGGATGACAACTATGGCTATGTGTATCGCGAGAGGTTGCCGAATGGTCAAAGAGTTAGGCGCGATTTGAGCAAACCGCAACCGACGCTGGCTAGCAGCAAATCACGCCGAAAGAGCCAAAAGAAGGCGACAATGTATGAGGAGGTCGACATCGGCTCAGACGATGACGATTTTGAAGAGGGCACTTCATTTGTCGCAATCAACAGTACAGCTGGGAGGAATCGTCGCTCCCTCCCCGGCTATCTTCAAGACCGCCACGAAGACGATGACGAAGATGCCCCTTCTGCACTGCCCGATGACCATCGAGACCGCCCCGCTAAGCAGCGACCGTATTCAACGCAGCGCAAGCGCCAGAGTGTCAGCGAAGCAGATGCGCAGCTTCAGCAGGAGACGCAAGATGTTGCTGCTGCTCCTTCTCTTGTAAGACCAGCTGCTTCGTCGTCGAAGAAAGCGGCCGGCAGACCTCATTTCGCCGGTAAAGGGCCTGTAATGCGGCCATCGAATGCTCAAGAACCCATCACGATCGAAGACGACGGCGAGACCAGTGACGAAGACATTGACGCGACCGGAGGGGCCCCGAATGGCAGCACTGCGAATAGCACGCCAGCCACGAATGGCTCAACCTCGCGACCTACGTCGACGGGCAAACCGAGGGGCAGGCCGTCGAAGCCTCTCGGAAACAAGACTGCCGCTGCTGCAGCGGCGGCGGCGAAGAAGGCCGAATTGGATGCTCAACGCAAGGCTGCTGAGGATGCAGAACAGCAACGCCAGCAAGCAGAGGCCAATAGACTCGCGAAGTTGCAGGCATTACAGATGCTTGAAAGCGGCGACATGGACTTCGATCCATTTGACATGAACCGAGCCGGCGGCAGTACGATGTTCGATGATGGCTTCGACGACGAAAGTGATGATGGCGCAGACGAGATTCCTGCACGGTGAACGTGGAGTGAGAAGGTTGAAGTTGTTCATTGAAGAAAGATTCGCAAGGTCATAGCTTGGAGGACAGTATACAACACGGACCAAGCACAACACAGCGAATTACTGCACACGAAGAGACAGCAGCATCTTGAACATCGTGTTAGCACCGCTCAGGTTGTATAGTATCGCTCATGAGGCATTCTTGCATTACATTGCATCGCGCTTTGGCCGTCTCTTGCTGCAGAAAGGGAAAAACAAAAAATGCCAAAGCGTTCGCTCCCAACGCATCACCATGATCGCTTGCCGCCAGTAGCAGTCAAGTTTTCCATCTCGTTTCCCAACTGCCGCGCTCGAGACACGCGCCGATCTGGCACTAAGCCACCACGCGAGCGACCCTGTTACGCCATGTTTGTTTTCTCGAACGAATAAGTCTGCCAAGTCATGCAGCGAACACCGTCTGTGGCTTGCGGTTGTTGGCCGTTTATGGTTTGGGTTGAGAGGCTAACAACCACATGTTGTGGCGGCCCGCCAGTTACCTCCTCGTACCGAGAGCGCCGCTTACTTTTTGCTTCACGAGTCATGGAATTAAATTCTTTGTCGTGTGCGTAGGGAGCAGGCTAATACGTGAAGCGACGACCTGGTTGTTTTAGAAGTTTGGTGATGATACACCCAACGGCCGTTCGCGCGTTGCGTCTGTGCCGTACGTCAGACTATGTTTCAGGGCTGTGATCCTGCTCGCCTTTTTCTTCCTTTGCGGTCTGGTCGCGACAGACTAGATCTTTTCTAGGATTGGTGCGTGGCTGCCTTTGACGTTTGATGAGACAGCTTGGTGACGGAGCGGCAGGGGCTGCGGTCACGGATGTGGTCACGGATGTGGTACGGGACATGTGTTCACTGCCGTGTCACGGCATGCCGATTGGTTGGCAATTGGACTTGGTGCCGTATTTTTCTAGATTGTTCCCTCGTCAGGACGGAGTGATTGGAGCACTGTGAGTTAGATCTCTAGCTGCCCGAGATCAGCACATCTCCCTTAGGGCTGTACTGTACAGCAGATTGATACGATCTTCGATTGCTCTGGATACCTTTTTGGAGCACCGGTATACACTCTGCACTATATCAGTCACTCCGACATTTACCGTTTGCAGCCACTATTGTCGGTCCAGACAACGGTTCTGTTGCTATCTTCATTGCTGCTTTCGATTACTGATCTCTGCTTTAGTGCGGAAACGAGCATGAGGGCACAGTAAAGCGGCGTCGATTCAGCTGCTCTGCAGATGCTCTGCAGGCTGTCGCGGCCGTTGTCATTTGTTACGGGCTGTGCTTGCATCTGCGAGAGTCATTTGACTGCAGCTTGGTTGGAGCTGGCTTCGACCGATGGTGGCCACGAAGCACGCGCTGAGCCTGGTCCAGACAATACCGAGAGTCACTATAGTCCAGCAGGACACCATCAAGGCAGGCGGAGTTGGTACCGAGCAGGATACGAGCTGTACCCATCGTGGATCGCTTCTGGGGCGAGTATTCTTGCTAGCCAAGCCACTCACGGATGTCTTGGTCGATATGAATAGAATCGAGCCCAACAGGCTCTGTTCGTTCGCACATGTGGTTGAGGGTGCCTGGACGTCGGCGAGCCGTTCAAACGGTGTTTCGATACTGGATGGTGGTGTCTCGACACGGACTCATGCATGGCGTTGACTGCGAGTGCCGTCCAGAGCCTGGACGAAGGACCGAACAAGGTGTATGCTGGGAATTCTCGGGCTCGGAGCGGATACCGTATTGCTCTTGGGCCGAATGGGCTGCCGATGCAGGTTGGCGACACTCAGTCCGCCCGGTTTGTGGCGTCTATGTTCGTGCTCCGTCCTGCTATCGGCTCCTTCGTGCGCTATAAGAGCCGGTCTTAAGGTCCAGTGAAGCCGAATGACTGGCAGGACACGGAAATGTTGTGGTTGTATCGCAGCCTCACCAGCGCGCTACTGCACGTGCGGCTTTTTCTTCCCACGCGCGCGTAAGTCGTCCCGTCGGATGTCATGTACAGGCCATGCAGGCTCGTATCCCAGTAGATGTGATACCATGCTGTCGGACAGGTTGCCAAGTAGCGCAGTGACCGGTCAGCTGGTATCACATCGTGGTCCAAGTCGCACAAGATGCAGCGGCAACTTCCATCAAACGGTAGAACTCTCAGTCCAATAAGCCTGTTCATCCGTCTCTAGCAACGCGTGTCCTCTTGGCATGGTGTTACAACCTCTCTTCTCGTCAAGATTCGGTAAGGCAGTGCAAAGCATAATGCCCGTTCGACCTATGCCTTCATGCTCATCTAAGTGAAGCAGCGGTCTCGACCACTGAACGCATCAGATGGCATTCCAAATCTCGATGTCGCGAGTATCTGCCAGCGTGCTTGTGCATCTTTCCAAACTGGGGTGCTTCGGGGCATGTAGCTAATGTAGTCAGCAAATATGGGCATCAATACATAGTCGGCAGATGCATGCGATCCGCAACACGGCCTCGAAGGTGGCGTGAGCACAGCATTTGAGGGCCGAGTAGTGTCGAGCAAGTGAATACATACTTTCATGTATCGATCATCAGCGGGCTGTGTGCGTTAAGCTCGGAACAAAGCGAATTGCCCTAGCAGATCAGGGCCACATCGAGATGACGCGCGAGATGGCGACTGATCAACGCACGATGATCTGTATTGCACGTGCCGAACGGATGAAGAGTATAGAGATTCTCGCAGAGCAGCATGTTCTTCAGATCCTATGTCATCGACGTGGTCCTTGTCCCTGAAGGCACCGTTGGCATGTTGCTTTGCGGATGGTGTTCATTGGCCGACTGGCAGACAAGCCGCAAGTTCCAGACCGAAAAGACGTACGCAGGGTAGATGGCCTGAGAAGTGCAGATTTTTGTCGATGTTTCGAATTGCTGCAACCAGGTGAAGTTGCAAGAGTCATGGCCATCGGGATGCGCTGTCGACCAACCCCAGTTTCATCTTGACTCCACAGCCACCACGCCAAGCCGTTGGTCCCATGTTTCAAGCTTTCTGCAATCGCGAATGCAGATCGCCACGGCAGTCGGGGGTGTTCTGATGCCGACCGTCTTATGCGGTCGGTGATGTACGTGCAGATGCGCATTTCTGCTGCTTCTAGGAGTACCAAGAAAGAGCGCATCGACGTTCCAAGTCATTCGCCCTACATTCGAAACCTTCAAAGTCTAATGAACTGCCGATAGCTCGTACGAACCAGGGAACTAGCAGATTAGAAGGATGTGCTTGAAGATCTAAGCTTGCAGTAGCCATGCTCTCATTTCATGCGCCGATGCGTTGTTCAGTGGAAGACTCGCTGCTGAGCACGAGCTTCCGCTGTCAGGAGAGTCAGAACCTGCAGTTGATCGTGGTTACAGATGGCGGTCTGCACAGCCACCTCTGGTAGTCGAGAAACTTGATATTCGTAGGCAGTAGTCTTGGGTATTTCTTGGCTCGCTCATGATCGCAACCACCCTGTGCAGCGACGCAAGCTACGCACAATGCTTCAGGTGCGATCAGGACTGTTTTGCTTTTCATTCCGCAAGTATATGGTGATGCCATGGCTTGCATGTGTCAGCGCCGTGCATCGCGGAGCTCGAAGCTAGCCGGACATGGAAATCCCACTGCCGGAGGATTCAAGGCTGCAGCGATTGGCTGCCGTAGAAGCAGTGAGGGGTCCGTCATGTTCTGGTTGACACTTCGCTCGTTGTTCCATGGCGCTATGGTAAAGTCTACAGGCGAGTGAGGCTGAAGACCTCAGAGCTGTTTCGGGTTGAGCAGGAGCGCCCAGGACATATCGGGAACTTGTAATTCGTCATCATGACCAACGTGGACGTTTCCTAGACCACCTCGAGGCTTTGCGTTATGCAGTCCATGCTGGTCCCTCCAGAATTGTTCGTTGTGAGTCCGTGAAGTTACC
>JAASLG010000820.1:0-11111 GCA_013365235.1 Cercospora sesami
TTTGGAAGCGTAACCGCAGGTGCTCGCGGGATGAAGCATAGAACTGCGTGCGATTGAGCAACACAGCAGCGGTGAATGTCGTCAACGCCCATCGCGAAGTCATGTATGAGAAGATGCCCCCAAAGTTCTTCAGCTTTCCTATGCCAGCCGCAACTCCCATCAAGAACGAGCCCGACTCGTCGCTGCCCTGCGTGAATGCATCCTTGAGGGAAGACTCCAGAGCTGACGCTGTCGTTTGGACGAAGGCAGTGCCGGCATTGGATATGGTGGAGTTCGCAATAGTGTGGTGGGTGGTGGGATCGGGTATCATGCTGCCACTCCAGATCTTGCCGGCGATGTTGTCCACAGCTTCGGGCATGTGGTACAGGGCGAAGTTCCCGGCTCGCTGAGCAAGCCGCGGGACCACGAGCAGCAAGTCCATTGCTGACGGGATGTAGGAGACATTGTTGACCGCTTCCATCTCGTCTTTCGCTGCCTGATCGCTCCACAAACAGTGGCCCAAGACGGCCTCGGGTGCTCGGACGCTGTCGCTATCTCGTGGCGGGCGGTGCGAGGAGGACGTGCGACATGGCTCTGACCATGCGATATGTGTCCGCCGGAGTCCGAGGTGTATATCGTATTCGTGAAGTGTGTCAGCAGAAAGGAAGCGGTGGTGAGGCAGGTGGCATGCCCGGCCACTTCTCCACACGCCCAGCTGCCACGCGAGTGACGCGATATGCGTCTTCATTGGGTTTCGGCAGACACTTGCCGAAAGCACAACTTTGTACAACTCGACATTAGTGGCATAGCCAGGTACGCCAGCAATCTGCCGTCCTGCTGTACCGCATTGCAATCGTAGGCAGTATTCCGCATATTAGAGGTGATCTTGACCCTGCAGAGCCCTCAAGGGGGGATACTCCAATACGAATACGATCAAAGACTTCGGCGTAATCGCTCACTATCGATAAGAGGAAGCATGGTCTCGCGTGAGCTATCAAACTCAAGACTACTGACTCGAACACGTCTTGAACAGTAGCAGGGAAGTCGTCCCAAAGCAGCATGAAGTTGACAGTCTCGGGCTTCGGAGACCGATGGTAGTCTGCTCCTCCACTCTCGTTCACCACAGCGCCTGTTCAACACACAGTCCAATGATGACACTTGGACTCAAATGCGTATTCGTCTTGTTAACGTGCCGTTAGCGGACCGTTTGTCGGTATCTGCTATGGCTTGCTATCTTCTCATCGTCTGGACATGACGGATTCGAATCCCTGATTCTACTGATCGCTAAATTCAGTGTGAGCTTCATCCCCCTCCTCGCTCGTCTTTTGTGGTCTCGCCGACGCTTGTGAAGGAGGTCCAGGGTTCAACATCCATGGCACTTCGAGCTGCCGAGAGTGGAATCGTCGCGATATGCGTGTCGTGGAATGTCGCGTTCCTGATGACGCTCCCGATCGCGTCCAGCATATTGTTTGACCATCTTCCCGACGGCACCTCTTCTTGCCCATCAATTCAGCCCTTCCCTTCAACCCTCGAGCATGTCCTCCACGACGTGCGCATGTTTACTCCACGCTCATCCCTCTCATTTCTTGAGCAGCATATACACATACTCGATTTTCAGCGGGCTCAACTTCTTGTACGGCCCATCCAGGCACATGAGCAAACCACCAAACGACACGTACACCTTTCTGTGTTGCCTCAATCAGCACTACCACCCTCCAAGTCCGGTTTTCGTATCAGAATACTCACATCCGATCCCCATCTTCTGGGTCCTCCACCTTGTACACCTTTCCATAACACACGTAATCCCACATGTCTGCCAGGCTCGGCGCATCATTCTTCGGTCTCCATCCTTGCGCCTCATCTTTCGTGCCGTCCAGATTCAGCGTGCTGGCGACAAGCATATTAAACGATTCGCCATTGCCGATCGGGTACAGTTCGCTATTGATGTCGAGTGTGATGGAGGTTGTGCTGTCGTGGGACGTTCCGAGAAGGCGGTGCACGCGATCGTAGGTCTGGTCGATCAGGGTCGTGACCTGAAAGGTCTCTTCGTAGAGTTGCGCGTCCGCCATGTTCTCAGGGAAATGTTGTGAGAGGGATCGTTTGTTGTCGCATCGAGAATTATTTTGGTTTCACAAGCTTTGGAGAGGTTCACTCGAAGGCCTGGACCGGGCCGCAGTTTACCCGATCTCTTTCTCTGCAGAAGGCGGCCTTCTTCTCTTTCCTCACGTTCTATTAGCAGATGCCACTTTCATCTCAACACATACTGAATTATTTGAACGCTAAAGAAGAGCTCCGCCGATGTCATATGTTGTTGTCCCCGTTGCGCTCGAGACTGTCCCAGCCGATTGTGGAGCAGCAAGAACACTCGAACCACGGCGCGAATAAACGCTTCCACGATACTTGAGAGAATCGCGAGACACATACACTACCCACCTGGTAAAAGGAAGGATGGCAATTTGCCATTCCTACTTATGGTCATCGGTAAGGGTAACAGAACAAGCCACGGAGAACGAAGAGCTTGTCGCCGAGAACTACATTTTCGCAAGTTTAATGTCAACATCCTGGGCCATCCATTGATATACAATCCTCAGTCCACATATTTACTCCACCAATCCACCTCACAAACGCACTGCACTTCCTCGCCAGGACTCTCCATTTTTCACCATTCCTCGTCCGCTCTCCAACTTCATTCAAAGCGCGGGCGATCGCACCACCCTACCTACCATTCCCGTTCCGTGCTCCAACGGTATATGCCGCTACATACCAACCGACCAAGCACCCGCCACGAAACGCCTCCCAAGAAGATCTCGCGGCTCAGAATTGCTTGCATTAACGTCTCGCGTGGTCGCCACTTCTTGTCTTGACTTCACATCTATTTCCATTAGGCCGTTCATTTTCCCAAAAACAAGAGGTATATGTACATATGAGGTTCAGTGAGGATCGATCGCAAGATCTCGTGATCTTGCCAGTCGTTGTCACTTCGTACCAGAGCGTATTTCCTCTTTCGGAAACCACTGCGCTGGCAGAGCAGCACCTTGAAAGGCTGCAGCAAGATCTCTGATCTGTGAGCTGTCTGACACGCAGTAAGACACTTGTCGTTACTTTCGAGCGCGTCGGTGAGGGGCAGTTGAAAAGTGTTGTCACCATGATGCTAGACAGAAGATCATCGAGACTGTTCTGCCTTTTGGCGCATGTTTTGTGTTCTGCCTTTTTGGCGCAAAACATGCCGAGGCGATAAGTGTGTGAGTGGTACGCAACAGAGGTGCAAGATTGCCCAGACAGTGGGTTGAGAAGAGGAGGCGGTTGTAGACAACGTAGCGTAGTAGTTTCATGCGTGAACGTGTATTGGCGAATTATGTCCATGAATTCATACACTGCCCAGGTCTTATTTACAAGAAATTTCCTTCGAAGCTTCGTTGCAACCACATTCTAGATTATGAGGTAGCAATTCGTGAAGTCGTCTTTCCTCCTCCACTGCGCTTGCCTTTCTACTTGGTGAGTGGGCGTGGGCAACCCAAGTTGGCAAAGCTAGTTCCAGATAGCTTGGTCAGAACCAGAGACAAGGCCTCTACCGAAGGGGTAAGAATGCCGTTCAAATATGAAGGCACGCGCTCAGTCGCGAGCATATAAAGCAAGCAAGAAGCGACCTTTGGATCCAAGTTTGGCTCAAGCTTGCCCTCGGTAATGATGTTGGAGAAGTTGATGACGTTGAAGGTACCATCTGCAGTGTTACCGCCGAACTCCACTGGGTGGAGCAAATACATCTTCAAAATCTCCGCGACGACCTTGGCGTTGTCGTAAGGATCAACACGGTTGGTCCAGTTTGGTGGAATTTGCTCAGCGTTGTTGAAGGTGTAAGTTCCGTCGGCTTCGCGCTGAGCACCGAAGAAAGAGGAGATGGTCTCGAAGTCGGGAGCATAGCCGCGAGTGCCAGAAGGCATCAACTCGTACAAAAACGAGGCGGCGCCAAACAGCAGCAAGCTGAAGGGACCAACTGTGGCAGGTGTTAGCGGTTGTATCACAAGATATCAGTATTGCAGATGTCTTACAGTAGAAGTTGGGGTTCTCATCTCTCGACTGAAACCATCGCTGCTCACGGTATTTCGCCAAGCCTTGCAAATCGTAGTTGCCACCAGTGGTTTCGGTCATCATGCCAAAGAGGGTGCCGTTGAATCGGAAGTTGTCACCCTTGCCAGTGAAATAATCGTTACGGGTCAATGATGTGTCTGCCTCGAACTTGTTGTGGCCATCGAGACCAGGCTCAGATCCAGTGAGGATTGGGTTGAAAGATGTTCTTGAAGTGGCGTCGCAACCAATAGAGAGCTTCATGGTGACAAGGTCACCGTCGGTCAAAGTGAGACCAAGGAGAGCCAGAAGGTTGGCCAAGTCGTAGCCGACGTTGTAAATGTTTTGCTGAGCATCGACGAGCTCGTTGAAAGTTGTGATACCGTCGTGGGCCACTAAAGCTCAATCGTTAGTATACATCATTGAGGCTGTTGAGACAAAGTCATACAGAAGTTGTGGTTCGCTGCGACGTTCAAGCCTGGGCAAGGTCCTCGAATGTCGGTCTGTGGATTTGGTGCGCGGAACTGGTGAGCGGTGTCACCGGGAGCAGGCACTTGGTATCCACCCTTCTCGTTGCCCTTCTTTCCGTCCTTCGCATTGTTATATGGGTATTGCGAAGTGATTGGAGCAGCAGGCACATGGTTGGCGTTAAATGGGCATTCTGCTGCAGAGCCAGGTCCTTGTCCAGGTTGCTGTCGTCGAATACGCTTTCGCTCTGCCTGGATTGCTGTGCTGTCGACGCCAGGAACATCCATAACAAAGGGGAAAGCCGCCGCCGAAGCGACAAGCGATGACAAGATGACGCCCTTCATGGTTGCAATTGTCTCGAGTGGTAGATCTTGCAAGGTCGTAGAAAGAAAAGTGCTCTGGAACAGAGGATGAGAATGTGCAGATCACCGAGAATATTTATACAGATTGAATGGCGTGTCTAGTGGCGATGGTACACCGAGGGACGCGCCAGGCAGCCTATTGCTCCTCATGATGGCAGAGTATTGAGTTCGCTGATGTCGGGGAACCGAGCAACTGGTGCCGCTTCATGGGGAGCAACCACTCACGCATTGGTAGATGACACAAGCTTGGCCTACGGCCATCACAAGGCATGTATCAACAGTGCCCGGGACTTGTTTGCAAATACATTGCTTCTGGTTGGTCGTTCGTGGCACCGGATCAGCCATCGACGGGGAGGCGTTGAGGGCTATCTGTCGATGTAAGCCCTTGTTTGGTTCGCTTCTACCACATAGACATTAATTCAGGCTCACGCGGCAGGAGACGTTCTCCACGAGGTCAACCAGAACAAGAAGGAGATCGGCGTTTAAGCTTCTTTTAGACTTCGAAGTGGCATTCAGCCTCGGACGTCGCAGCTGGACCACCACCAGCGTCACACTGGACCGCCACTAAAACTGGGGGCTCCAAACAGTCCGAATTTTCGATCAGCTTTGCATCGCGATGTGTAGAGGCCTGGCACGCCTTGGAACAGCAAACTAGTACCTGAGCCGAGTGGACCAGTCAAATCGTCTGTTTTCCGCTTCTCAAACGTGCACAACAGAATTCTGACCCTGACAACTGCCCTGAAATGTTCGCATACGCTATGAGCGCCGGGCAAAACGTTTTGGTACCCACCTCTTCTAGACTGCCATTTGGGTCATCACTGAGTGGGGGGCTGTGGCGCAGTGTACACATAGTAGCGTTTGGACACATCTTCGCTGCTTGCTCGCTGGGCTGAACTGTTTGAGATGACAGTGATCGAGTAGGTTGCACTTTGCATAAAAGGTTCATAAACATCGAAAATCGTCTTATTAGCCGAACATGCTCGTATAGAACGCGCAGCCGTCGCCATGGCTTCTTGGAAGCGCCTGCCGCAAGACAAGCTCTGTCGGTGGCTTGCCTCGGCTTGCTGCTTGACGTTGTGTGGCGTACGCGACACGAAATGGTGGAGCAAGAGGCGTCAGTAAGGGACCAGCCAACGAGAGACGGTGCGCAGTCCGCCTTTTCGAGAGGGGGTTTTTGAGGGCGGATGCAGATCTTCATACCAATGTAGAAGGCGCAGCTGAGCCAATGGAGAAGGCGCAGATGTGAATCGTGCCGAGGCCTGTTTCCACTGTGCCCACATGAGAGCGCGATTAACTACTCCATCGCAGTACATTGCTTCTTTGATTGGACACGCCACCTCGGCAGCCCTTGCCAGATGCCTTGCAAATCAGTACAGCACTATTGTTGATACTGCCTGCGATCATCATCATGCATCTCAGCAACGTGCATGGCAGTAGCTTCAGACAAGTGCTTTTTGATTGAGAACTGAGATGCGTGCACCTCGTGTGGTATGATGCACACATGGGCAATGCTGCTCAACATACGCGCAGTCCTGTACGCCAGGGCACAATCGCTGGGCTACAATTCAGCATCTCTCGAAGACCCGGTAAAGTCCCTTGAGGTTGGCCACTTCAACTGTGCCCTTCAGAAGACTCTTCGTCGCCACCAGCCTCGCCTTGAAGGCAGGGAACAGCACGTTCTCTAGTGCGCGACGAAGATGTCGACGGCGCTCAGCGATGTCTTCATCTTCGGCGCTATCGTCTTCAGGCTCTGGTGGCAAAGCTTCTGGTGCATAGAAGCTCGCTAGTTCTCGAAGGAAGCTCTGGAAACATCCTTTCTCGTCAGTCCAGTCCACGTGCGGACCCAAACGAAGCAAAAAGTTGGGCAGCTTCGCCATTGACGGCATGTAGCCCTTGACAAGGAGAGGGATTGTCAAAAGATCGCCTTCTGGAGTGATTTCGAGCGCAAAATATTCCGAAAGCATATCTCTGCGAGAGACCAGCTGATCGGTTACTGTCGTGACAACCTCCTCCCACTCAACGGCCGTGTCGCTAGGCTGCGAAGCCTTCGTCTGCTCCACTGCGATTTGAAGTAGCTCCGACAGAGCTAGCGGAGGATTGAATCTGATGGTGCCATAGTTACCGAAGTCTGTGAGCCCGAGTTGGTAAAAGTATTCCGCGGCGGTCATCCCATAGTCGACGAGAAAGAGCTTGACCCCACCTTGCATAGCGGCGATGCGTTTAGCCTCGTCAGCAATGCCGACAAACGTGTGGTTTGCGTACACATCAGTCAACTCGTTGTGCATACTCTCCCTCACCGAAGCGCGAAGATCCTTGATCGTGGTTAGGCGGCAGATTGTTGGCTCTTTGTCAGTATACTCGTATTCCATACCATCTGATGCAGGTTCGTGAGAAGTTGAATCTGCCTGCTGCGCTGAGGGAAGCATAGCTGTAATTTTTCGCGTCTTGGCATCTGTTCTGACCAGGTTGTTCTCATATGGTCTGCGCGCACTGCCAGTCTGTGTAGTCGATGGCCGCTGAGATGTTGATGCGGCAGGCGTTGGTGTTTCGGGAAGAGTCGTGGCCTTGGCGATAGCCGGTGTTCTCGCACCACTGAGCAAACTCTGGGTCATGAAAGTTCTGCTGGTATCGACCTTGCCCAGACCTGTGCGAATTTCGTCGCAAACCAGCTCAATGATCTCGTCCTCGTTGAGGAAATTGACCTCTCGCTTTGTTGGGTGTACATTAACATCTACCCGCGCTGGGTCGATTTCGAGGCTGAGATAGATGAACGGTTTGGCACCCTTTGGCAAGAACACGGAGTATGTCTGCTCCACGGCCTTCTTGATCGCGGACGACTCGACCGATCGATGGTTGATGAAAAGCATCATCGTGGTTTTCTTGCCACTGTAGTTCGCGTTGCTGACAAGACCAGTGGCCTTGAAAGCGTATTGGTCATTCGAAATCTGTAAGTCCATGAGTTCATTCGCCACGTTTCCACTCTGTGTAATGCGAATGCGGTCACGGACGCTGGCGTTTGTCGGGACAGCGACGCCTGCACCAGCCTCGCCATGCTTCTTGCAAGAGAACGCCACGCCCTCACAGTGCACTGCATACTTGCCGACCATATCCACTATCTTGGCGTACTCTTCGCTGGCAGACCTGAAAGCACGTCGCCTCGTCGGAACGTTGTAGAACAGGTCTTCTACAGCAATTTGGGTACCCTGTCTTCCAGCACACGCTTTGGGCTCATCAGACTGTCCAGGCTTTCCTGGTGAAAGCTTGCCACCCGCGTAGTGCGCTTTCCAAGCACAGCTGGACTCCGCTGTCTTCGTCGTCACTGTGAGATGTGCAATGTGGCTGATGCTAGCCAGTGCCTCGCCTCGGAAGCCATACGTGCCAATCGACTGCAAGTCTTCGAAAGATTTGAGCTTCGATGTTGTGAAACGCTCGCAAAGAATGGGCAGGTCATCTTTGCTGATGCCGCAGCCATTGTCTGTAATTTGTAGCAGCTTCAAGCCACCTTCTTTGACCAGAATTTCCAGACTTGTCGATCCGGCGTCGACGGCGTTCTCCATCAGTTCCTTGAGCGCGTGCACCGGAGCGACAATGATCTCGCCAGCTGCAATCTTGTTTACGACATCTTGATGCAGAGCGCGAATGCGACGGGGAGCTTGCATCTCCTCTGCCTTGCGCTTGATGCCCCGCGGCGGCGAGGAAGTTATTGACGCGTCCATAGCGGCAGCGATGAAGATGTGTCTGACGATGAGAGGTCGTGTTGTTGGAGGCAGGGTAGAGCCGCCACTCACGCGTCGACTGCCTGAGGCAGTTACGCGATTCTTGGCAATCACTTCCTCGTCGTTCCTATTTATCTACCCTCTTTCATCGTTCACACCATGTCCATCAGTCTGCGCCCAGCAATGTCCGGTACAGATGCACTTCGCTCAGCTCTTCGGAACGCTATGTTTTCATAACCAACGCATCCGAGACATGTTCGCAATCAAAATGCAGCCACCCGAATATAATCAAATCCTGCAAGAAGAGATATCGCTGGGAAACCGTCGGAGCCACGCATTTGTAGTGACTGGAGAAGATGCTGGGACATTGCGTACCTGGGGAGCAGAACAGTCCGCTTCATGAACTTAGATGCGCCAGTGTCTGGCGATTCCTTGGCGGTTTTCGGTGAACTCCTCACATGCAGCAAACGTTGGCCGCGTTTGCGCTATTCGGCTGCTTGCTTCCTGTCCCACGATTTGACCCTTATCCAGCGTCACAGAATAATTGCTAGAGACCTCAAGTATTGAGTCTGTCTGGCAGCTATGGAACGCGTACACCCTCCTATTCCAGCTAACTATCGTTTTGCGCCTTCTGCCTTGAGTACCCTGCTCGAGCAGCCCATCGGTAGCCGTAGCGACTAAATGCAGTAAAGGCGCAGTCCTTGCAGAACATCGACTACGACCACTACTACTAAATATATAGCAATATAGCGGCGACACTAGCGAGTCCCTTTATTACTATCCGCGTAAACGATAGCAAAGCTCGTCTAACGCACTTCTTCGTCTAAAAGGACGTCCTCTGCCGAACCTCTCTATTTCATGCAAGCACGCTGCAAACCCGAATGGTCGCAAAACGATAAGAACACCATCATACTCCGCGAAAACACCCCGCAAGCCTTCCAACTCTACATCGACTGGCTCTACCACGGCAGCGTCTGCCCCTCCAAATATGCCACCCTCGAAGAAAGCAGCAAAGCCTACTTCGTTCTCGGCACAGCCTACGTCCTCGGCGAACTACTCCAAGACATCCCATTCCGCGTCGCGATAATCGACACTTTGCATCAGCGCTGTCTCCTCGAGGATTTCGAGCCAAGTGTCGCGTGGGTAGTAGACATTACCACAGTAATCTACAACGGCACAACCAACCGATCGGGCGCTCGACGTTTCGTGACCGATATGGTAGTTGTCAAGAAAGTCGGCGCGGAGCTTTGGGACTACAGCGACGATCTACACAAAGACTTCTTCCGCGATCTTGCTCGTACGTGTCATGTGAAGGGCGGAACGGAAGCTGCTAGCCTCAGATGGACCAGTCCTGGGTGTCATTATCATGGTAAGTCATGCATGACCAACTGCGATCACGACTGATTCGACTTCACTGACAGATATACCAGCCAACGACCTCGAAAACACCTGTCCTTGTCTCATCGTCAACGAAGCAACCCATGGCACGGACACCCAATCAGCCAAGCGGAAAACTCCGACGCGGGACGAAGTTGGACGTGTAAAATTTCTTCGGCAGAATCGTGTCGAGCAATGGAGCGACAACGCTGGGATCTTGTGGGTGTGGTCCAAAATCCAACCGATTGCGCGAACTTTTGGGCAGCAGATCATCATCAGAAGCGGAAGAAAGGTTGAAGGATACATGTGCGCTAAGGCAATAAATACAGTTCCGCTGCCGCAGGGTTGGACCTTTGGCACAGGTAGAGCAGGACCTCACTCGTCCGTCGCAAGGGCGGGAACAGAGTCGCGAGACCAAAATCAAAGTCGAGTGTGGCGAAGTTGAAGCGTCACAGGCAACAGGGCTTAAAGTGTAGCTCTTTCTACTGCCATGCCTTGCTTAATAGGACCATGGCCCCAAAGAAGCAGAGTCGCCCAGAGGTAGTTCCATGCAGGTCCAAACAGGAGAGTAGCGCAGTCCTGCTCCAGGTCTTTCTCATCTCGTCAATCTCTCCAACTTACTTCTTCCCACTACTTCTGCGCCAACGAATTGGTCTCCCTCCTTGCGCAATGCTCCCATTGCCCGTGCTCCGGCTCATGGTGCAAACGGGAACCTTCTCATCAGAATGCATGCTCGCAAGGGCGAAGCTGTTAGTGTTGTGCCCAAAGTACAACCATGCACCGTCTTTCGTACGCTTGACGCTCAACATCCCAATGGCACTATTCGACTCGGAGTGTTTCACGCTAGGGTGTCCCATGAAGTCCTTCTCGATGAATGCTCGCATGGCACTCTCTTCCATGCACTCCTCAAAGGTACCCTTCTTCGTCCTCTTGTGGCTGTGGTAGATGCGTTCGCTGCAAACGGAGGAAGCCATGGTAGTAGACATCTGTTCACCAGTGCCGGAAGTAACGGTGGCGACTGTAGTCTTCTCGTGGTCATCGTCTTCTATTGGGATTACCGTGGCTCCGATACCGACCAAAGCAGCAGGACCAACACGACCACGGTGCTTCATACCAATGCCTCCAGACGAGGCGCCACAGGCGA
>JAASLG010000821.1:0-11810 GCA_013365235.1 Cercospora sesami
GACTACTTCGCCTTGGAATACAAGCTGGACCACCTGATCTCAACCTACACAAAACCATATGTCGCCCTCATCGACGGAATCACAATGGGAGGAGGCGTTGGTCTTTCCTTGCACGCTCCGTTCCGGATAGCAACAGAGAATACCGTCTTTGCCATGCCAGAGACCAATATTGGTTTCTTCCCAGATGTCGGAGCATCCTTCTTCCTGCCACGAATGGATGGTGAGCTTGGAAAATACTTCGCTTTGACCTCCGAGCAGATCAAGGGGCCCAGCGTCTTCTACGCCGGTATTGCAACACATTACCTACACTCCTCTTCCATCCCTGACCTTGAGGCACGCCTGGCCGAGTTGCAATTTAAGGACTACGACGACCTCAAACGCAGATACCGAGCCGTCAACTCAACAATAGAAGAGTTCGCTACCGGTCTGCCGCACGATCAGCCTATTTCGGCACCCATTGGTGGTAACATTCGAGCTGCAATCGACTATGTCTTCCAGCCTGCGCATAACATCCAAGGGATCCTTGACGCTCTCACAGGTCTTGCTGAGATGGCACCCGGCAGCCGCGGATACCCCGAAGTAAACGAATGGGCGGAGAAGACGCGCAAGACCATCCTGCAGCGCTCACCCACGTCAGTCAAAGTCTCGCTTCAGCAACTTGAGCGAGGCAGCCAGTGGTCTATTGGGGAAACCTTCCGGCGCGAACATGCCATCGCATCTCGCTTCATGGAGCACCCCGATTTTGTAGAGGGCGTGACAGCTTTGCTGGTTGACAAGCCCAAGAGAACACCGAATTGGTCTCCTGAATCTCTCGAAAAGGTCTCCGACGCTGACGTGGAAGGCTTCTTCAACCACCAGTCGGATTTCGACCTCCTGGGCACAGAAACTGGTAGCACGGGCGAGGACTACAAAGAGTATCCGCATGCCTGGATTGGGTTGCCGACAGAATACGAGGTCCAAGCTATGGTACGAGGGTACACGCGCGAGCAGATTATTGAGGAGTGTCTGAGGAGGTTCAACGGAAAGCAGGGCGTGAAGGAGAAGGTCAGCGAAATCCTGGATCGCAAGACGAGTGTCGACGAGAAGTCAGGAAAGCTGGCCTGGTCGCAGTAGAGCGGTGAATGCAACTCGTGTGAGACGCTCCATAGATGTACAAAAGAGTCCGCGCAAGAAGTAAGACATTCTGCAGTTCATTCTGAAGAGGAAAGGCACTGTATCGAGCAGATGATTTGCTCGTTCGAGCGTCCCATTGGACAATCTGCCGATTGAAGTCAACATGTCTACTCTTCCTCCCCAAGGCCTAGACACTATTGCGCATCCATCATGGTATCGTCGCCGCCGTCAGCCATTGTCTCGTCAGCCACCACACCTCGCCCTCTGCCCTCAAGCAGCTCCCTCCTAACTTCAGGACCTATCTGCTTATGACCCCTCACCAACAGCAGATCGAGCAGAGCTTCTCGCTGATCTTCTGTGATCTCGTTCTTGTAGCGTTGTGCGAAAGCAAGTAAAGACTGATGCCACAATACGGGGAGCTTTGGATCTCCTGCGCCTTTCTTTCCAGGAAAGCCTTGCATCGTTCCTTCCATGCTCACATCATCTCCTCCTTGATCTTGCATTTGTCGGAAACGCAGGAAGTGAAAGACAAGTGCGTCGACCACGCGGTACGGCAGTGCGTACTTCTTCTCCAAGAGTGTCCGAATGAAGATGTTGCATGCTCCGGCTGATTCGACATCGTGCATCATCTGATCAGCAGCAATTTCGCATAGTCGATAAAGAGCTGTCGCGGAGTGCAGCACTGGTATCGAAACACGCGAAAGGACTGATGCGATAATGCGAGCTTCCCGTAACGTGCATGCCCCGGAACCGACGAGAGGAAACAGCAGTCCTCGGAAGAAGGCCGCGGGCTTGTACAGTGCCTTTTTCATGGCTTTGTGTAAATGTACGTTCAACTCTCTCGTCTCGCGGATGTCTTCCCGTACTCTCGGTAATAGGATATCCTGGCAGAATGCCTGGGCGACTGCTGGCCTGGAGGATGTGAATATCCTTGTTGCTTCGTACACGGCGTTCGGTGTCCAGCTGTCGGGCCGTGTGATGTCCAGAAGGATGTCCCACTGTGGTAGTGTAGGAAGAACTTTGAATGGTTTGGGCAACTTGCCACTTTTGTATCTTGACAGCAGAAGGCCGACTTGTGTATACACCTCCACCACTTTCGCATCCAGCTCAACTGCATCTTCTGGTGCGCCGCCGCCTTGTATTCGTTGTGGCTCTTGTCCTTGGCCGTGGCCACCTTGCTGAGCTGCTTCATGTGCTGCAATCTTCTCCAGGATGAGATTGGAGAGATAGTCAGGTCCTTTGGGCTCTCCATCCTCGTCGTCGTCCTCTCCATCGCCTGGGCCATCGAACAGCTTTGATGGATCCACGCCGCCACCCATGAGTCTGTTCCAAGTTTCGTTGTCTTCAGGATCAATCTCTACTTCCTCGACCTCCTCATCCTCCGACGCCCATGCCTCTTCCTGGTCATAGTCCCCAATCTCTGCCCCGCCTTCCTCGTCTTCGCCCTCTTCGTCTCGGAATGTGAATGCCGGATTGGCTACCGGAGGCCGTTGTGCTTGTCGCTCTGCTTCATCCTCATCTGCGAGATCTTGACCGAGGTCGAGAATTCGCCGCGACGACTTGCTGTCCACATATCCTTCCTGGCTGTTTCCCTCATGCGTACTCTTCCGCTTCTTGCTGGTCTTTTGCTTAAGTGGAGCTGTTGGTGAGTATTCTTCACTCAATGGGTTGTGTCGCCTCTCTTGTCGGGAGGACGACGTAGGGCGTGCAGCTTTCGGCATTGTGTGCAGGTGCGTTCAGTTATGCGATGCTCGACATCGGCTCTCAAAAAAGTTCTACCACCAACACGACCCTTCGAAATCTTGGCTGACTGACCAGGATCTACACGTGGGGTCGGCCCGACGTGTACCCGTCGCGGCAGGGACGCTCGCTTGCTCGCACGCGAAAGTGCAAGCGCGTCAAGCTCGCAGCAATTGTCTGCGGGAAACACTTCACCTCATCTGCAGCAAACCACAACATGGCCGAGATGAACGGAACTACGCCGCTGCACGCGGTCATCGATCAAAATGCGCCCAGCGCTCCGTCGCCCCTCAACCCCGCTACGCTTTCCCGCCAGGCATCGCGAACGCCCGCACCACCGATTCAGCGAGAGCAACGAGAAAAGAAGGAGTCGCTGAAGAAACGCGAAAGCATGGGCACATTCGACGACAAGAAACCGACATCGAGCTCGTTGGGGAAGCGAAAAGCCAGCGCGCAACACACTTATCCCTCACCAATGCGCTTTAGCGTACCTCCGCCCAAAGCAGAGGCATTCGAGGAGCCTAAGGAGGATTCGATGATCTCACACGAGCCATTCCCTCTGACCATGCCGGGAAGCGAGCGTCAGCTGTACAAGCCGATCGATTTGGCGGAAAATAAGAGGGGATATCGCTACTCGCGAGCCATTGCAGACCCACAGTTTCCACACAAACAGTACTATCGTTCGACTTCTGCTCCACCACACTACGCACGACTCAGCTTCGAAGATGCTGACAAGTGGATGCACTTCACGACAAATGCATTGATCACAACCAATGAGAAGGGTTGGCGGATGGTCAGGTCCAATGTATGTGCGAGGGAAGGCACGCTGTACTATGAGATCAAGGTCCATCGAGGTGTGCCAAAAGAAGGACCAGATCCAGATGTAAATGGGCCGGAGCCACACGTACGCTTTGGATGGGCAAGACGGGAGGCTCCGTTGGATGCGCCAGTGGGCTTTGATGGCTACAGCTACGGCATTACGGACATAAGATTCGAGACTATGCATCGCAGCCGACCAGGAAAGTTCTACAATGCCAAGAAGAACAAGTCTAAGACAGCGAAGAATGCCCCGACACCGGTCGTGCTTGCACCAGAAGACCAGCACGTCAAGGAGGGAGATGTGATAGGCGTCGAGATCCAGCTTCCTTCTCTTTCGCTGCATCGCAAGGTGGTAGACGGTATCTACAATCATGCCGTAGACTCGGGAGACGGCTTTGACCAGGGCTCGCATCAGGACGCAGATACGCAGCCCATGGACATCATTCGAGATCGGATACCCGTTGCATACAAGGGCAATAGCTATTTCGAGGTGCTCGACCACGTCACCTCAAAACCGATGGAGATCTACGCCGATAGAACGACGAACTTGAACCATCTGCCCACCACAGGACCGAGCTCGAACAAGGAGAGCATCAAAACAGCGCCAAACCCGCACAACGAATATCCTGCTCTACGAACATTACCGCACAGTGCCATGAGAGTGTACAAGAACGGCAAGTTAATCGGCACTGCATTTGAAAATCTCCTTGCGTTCCTCCCACCAGCTAGTGCGCCTAGTAAGACGATGGGCGCGCGAGAAGGATTCGACGACGGCCTGGTAGGATATTTCCCGGCCGTTTCCTGCTTCTTTGGCGGTATTGCAGAAGTGAACTTTGGCGACGCACCTAATGGGTTCTGGGCACCGCCTGCGCATCTTCGAAACACGAAGGACGTGGGGCAGGGACCGGCACAGGGGCCCGATCATGCCATGCCAGACGCGGGTGCGGACGCCACTGGACACAAGAATGGCTGGAATCCTGGCAGGCAGCTGAGAGGGATCGGTGAAAGATACAAAGAGCAAGTCGCCGAGGACATCCTATGGGATATCATCGACGAAGCAGACTTCTTTGTCCAGGATGGTGGTTTCGAGGGTACCGTAGGCAGTGGAGCTACCGGCGATGAGAGGGCGACTGTGAAAGGAAGTCGGCTGAAAGAGGAGGATTGAAAGTGTACCCACCATAGCTGAGGTACCAAGCTGTGGCAGTGATCGATTGCATGCCCTCGCCAGTTGTGCAAGTCCGCAATGGAAATGTGCGAAAGTGGCATACGATCGGAGGGATTGATTTATGATCAGCTGGCTTTTGCAAGCTCTACTCACTAGCCTGCGGCAGAGTCCTAATACATCCGTAGCAGAGTCTGCTTCGTGCGGGAGCCTGACCCTCCAGCGGCATGTTGCAGAGCTCGCACTGCTGTTCGATCTGCGCAAGTGTGGTCGGCTGTAATTTCCCTGTCGTTCGCACGACATTGGCGACAATGGAAGGATATTCTTGCTCCACATTCTCGAAATACTGCGCCATGAGATCATCAATAGTGGTGTTCTTCGTGCTCACTGCCGGTCTGGCAGATTTAGCGACCAGTCCGTCCAGCGGAGGGTCTAAGTAGGTCAAGTACGCATCAATCTCCTTATTCAGAACTTCGCGCAGCGGAAAGTAGAAGGCAACGCCGTGAGGCGATTCGCCGTCGTTGACGACCCAAGGAAGTGCAAAGCCTCGAGCTTTGGCTGTCTCCGCGAGGATCTGCTCCGCTAGCTTGGTAGTGCTGTAGCTCCAGAGCACAGCTTGACACATATGTTCTTTCGCTTCGTGGACGATCAACCTGCGATCGAGAATTTGCTTGAGATCCTGTTGCGAGCTTGCAGACTTGGCTGACGCGAAGAGCTGTGTCAAACTTTCTTGATCTCCAACGTGTGACTGAACCTGGTATGGCTGTGGCAGCAGTGCTGAGATGAGGTCAAGCTCGAGAATTTTCGTCCTCGGGATTGCGTGATACTCGTGCTCTGGATACCTAGCCTTCACCGTAGCGAGTGACGAGTCGGCAGGGGCATTACCCGGCCCATCATCAATCTGCAAGACGCAGAGCTTGTAGCCTGGACGGCCGGTCTTTGCGATTTGCGTCTGGAGATGTTGGCTCAGGATGTGAAGCAGTGCGAGCGAGCCAGCGTCGAAGGTCAGTGGTAGCAGCAATTTTTGCTCGTTACCAGGCTCGGAATTGCGCACGCGAAAGCTCTCCATGCGCTTGACTACCTTGGTCTGCACATACCTGCCGAAACAAGATCTGCAGAGGGGTTCGTTGCGGACCACGATGGCTGGCTCGAGGGTCTGACATCTCCGGCAGAGCGCCTCGTTCACGGGTTGCTGCGTCTGTCTTCCCGGCATGGTGGATGTTGGTGGTTCGTCCAGATGTTGGCTTGTGCCTGAACTGCTCACTGAGGCTCAGTGCTAGCTCCTTGGCAAGCGAGCCGGGCATCCACTTCACTTGCGAGTGGAAACGACGACCACGACGAGGGTGCAATTGCGAGGCGTACTCGGTGCAGGTGGGTGTGACAGCTGCACGTTGGCTGATCTGTACCACGTTCCCGAGTCCGAGCCGTACAATCAATTGCGCGCCAAGCCGTGCTGCTCAACGGCGTGGCGCAGAGCTGTCGGCGAGAAAGGCCGCTGGAGCGTCGAGGGAGAAAAATCACAGGCGACCGTGCGCGCCACCGCAGGCTTTGTGTTGGGCTGCTGATAATACCGCGCCGTGGCCTGCTTCTGGGTCGTTCAGCAGTGCAAGCACAGCGCTGCCTCGGGCAAACGGCGGCGAAACTGCTCTACACCCATGCGCATTGCGTCTCCTCTCCCTTGCTCAGCTTGACGCATGCCCAGCGCGAGATACCCACTCGCCTCCAACACAACCGCACTTGGCATTGCCGTAGAAGCGTCACAAGACAGGCTAAGACGAACCTTCGCTCGAATTCTTATCGGCCTACATAGATCTACCTTCTCCACCACCTTTCGCTCTCCAGATCGTACCACGAGCTTCCTGCTGCGTCCTTCGCGCCCCGCGACGCTCTGTACGTATGCCTCCGCGGAGCAGCACCAATTCCCTCGATCGACGCGCCGCCGCCGAATCCTACGACCCTCGACTGCTCTTTTGGCCGACGTGATAAAGCCTGGGCATTTGGAAAAGAAGACTTGGAGGTGGATCCTGGCCAAGAAGAGGTCGGTCAACAGCAGATCTCAAGATGGCGTGGGACCAGTTATCGATCAACAAGCCGCATCTGGCGTACCTCATCCTGGGCGGCTTTACGAGCTTGTTCATGCTGTGCTCGTCTGTCATCAAGGAGCGCTTGTACATTGGTGAGGCCACCGTTGCGACGATATGTGGCATCATATTTGGGCCCCATGCTGCGAACCTGATCAATCCTTTCACTTGGGGCAACACGGACCAGATCACCTTGGAATTTTCCCGCGTTGTGCTGGTGGTACAATGTTTCGCCGTGGGCGTAGAATTGCCAAAGGCGTATATGGAAAGGCATTGGCGATCAGTTGTGCTCTTGCTCATTCCAGTCATGACATTCGGGTGGCTCATCACCAGCTTGTTCATCTGGGGCTTGATGCACCAGCATCTGACCTGGCTGGAGAGTCTAGTTGTCGCGGCATGCGTTACTGCCACCGATCCTGTGCTGGCCTCCTCCGTCGTGGGAAAGGGAAAGTTTGCAAAACGTGTACCCAAGCATTTGCGAGACCTGCTGTCCGCAGAATCAGGATGCAACGACGGTATGGCGTTTCCATTCGTTTACCTGGCTCTATACATCATCAACTACCGACCTCACGCGGGCGAGGTATTCTATCACTGGTTCTGTTACACCGTGCTTTACGAGTGTATATTTGGCGCATTCTACGGTGTGGTCGTTGGCTATCTGGCACGTCGCGCAATCCGCTACGCACACGAGAGAGATTTGATCGACCGAGAGTCTTTCCTCGTGTTCTACTTTGTGCTGGCACTCTTCTGTGCTGGCTCTGGCGCCCTTCTCGGCCTGGATGATTTACTTGTCGGCTTCGCGTGTGGCGTCGGTTTCAGCAACGACGGGTGGTTCACCGAGAAGACCGAGGAGTCTCACGTTTCAAACGTGATCGATCTGCTCATCAACTTGGCATTCTTCGTATATTTTGGCACAATCATTCCGTGGGAGCAGTTCAATTCGGGCAATCTGGGGCTCGATGTCTGGAAACTGGTTGTCATCGCTCTACTGGTTCTGTTCTTCCGGCGCATCCCGATCATGCTGGCATTGAAACCTGTCATTCCAGATATCAAAACATGGCGCGAAGCTCTTTTCGCTGGGCATTTTGGGCCAATCGGTGTCGGTGCTATCTTCGTCGCTATCCTGGCACGTGCGGAGCTCGAGACTGATTCCACGACGCCTCTTGCTGCCTTGCCTCCAGAAACCACGCCAGAGTACAACGTCATTTACCTCATTTGGCCGATCACCACGTTCCTCGTTGTCACCTCGATTGTTGTGCACGGGTCGTCTATTGCTGTTTTCACACTCGGCAAGCATATCAACACTCTCACGCTGACCATGTCTTACACACAAGCGAACGACCAGGGACCGTCATGGATGGATCGCCTTCCACGAATTCAGTCGCGCTCCAAGAGTCAGATGTCGGCTTCATCTTTCGACGAGAAGAGTGGCGTTCTACCGATTGGAGCTCCAGGGACCTTCTTGAGGCGACAGCGGGAAGAAGACAACCCCAGTCGTGCGCAAAGCCGAGCTTCGTCCCGCCGCCGATCACGCCGAAGCAAAAATATGGAGAATGGTCATGGCCCAGGGGGGCCTATCAGTCAATCAGCAATCGCTCCTGCTACGCGACGCTCTCAAGAGCAGTCCGATTGGAGAATGAGCGATTCGGACACGCTCGCTGTGAAGAGCGACCCACCGTCAGGAGAAGAAAAGTCGTCTCCGGAAAGAGACGACATTAGCCCTGGTGAGATCTATGAAGAAGGCAAAAACACCGTCTTCGAAGATGAAGAGGGTAATGTGCTTGCTGTCGAACAGAGTGGAGAGGCCCAAGGTTCGCCGGACCGTGAGAGGAAGGAAGAACGTGAAGGGCGGCGGCTCATGCGACGAGAAGGTGCACACGGCAATGATGGCGTGGCTCCTACAAAGGATGACCCTACCACAGATCCTGGACACGAGGCGATCAAAGGGGTTGGAGTGGCGGAGCAGAGACTTGAGAGACCTGGAAAGGGCTGGCGCAGCGGCCTCAACAAGATGACTTCGATGACAGGGGACGCGATCCGCCGACGTCGTGAAGAGAAGCCGCTCAAGCCTGAACAGACCAAAGCCGCGCGGGGACCGGCACGCGCTTATCAGTACGGCAACACGATCATCGTTGAGGACGAAGATGGCGAGGTCATCAAGAAATATGACATTCCAGCTCCTGATCGAAAGGGTAGTGAGACAGCGGATCCGGACAAGTCGCGGCATCGAATAGGGCAGATGAGCAAGATGCTGGGCCTTGGCACCAAAGACGGCAAGGTCGAGGCCGGTGCTGCTGGTCCCTCGTCTGGGCCTGCAACAGCTACAGGTTCTAACGAGAAGGCACGCAGCAATGATGACGATGACGATGATCGAGTTCGGTTCACGATAACGCAGGGAGGGCGTCGAATGAGCAAGGCTGAGTTCATTGATCAAATCCGAAAGATGGACCCGAAGAGTCGTGCCCAGGCCGTTGAAGACAGCAATGCTCCAGAAGCCGTAAAGCGTGAAGCTCGGAAAGACGCACGCGAGCAAGCCCAAGCCTCAAAAACACCACAAGGAATTCCAGCTTCGCAACAGCACCGTCAATCGATACCAGTCGTGCAGGAGCAACCCGAAAACGAGGATGCTGCCGCTGTTGCAGAAATCACCCGGTCTGGTTCTCAAGATTCTCACGATATCCAATTGGTTGATTCGCGAGGTCAAGCGGTGCCTTTCCATGATATTTCAACGGACCTCCGATCTCGGCAAACGGATCAGGGTGAGACGGCTGCGGAACGTCGACGCAGACTAGCTCTCGAACAGCAGACTGGTACAGATTCCGACTCTGAGGACGATGGCACCGAGCGAGTCCCTCCTGCGAGGCGGCCTGGCGGCGCCGCGAGCTCTTCTTCGCCTCACAACAGACAAGTCAGCGATGCGGGTGAAACGGCCGCTGAGCGGAGACGCAGAGAAGGTGCGCTAGGCATTAGCCGCGAGGAAAGCGACAGCGAGGAGGAGGAAGTCCGAGAAGCCCCTCAGCCTCGTGGTATACGTTTTGCCGATGAGCCTAGAGCTGCCGCACAATCATCTGAGGGTGATTCTCGTCCACGACAAAGTGCGCTGAGGTGGGGCAAGGACCGTGGGCGATGATTGAGGTTTGTTTCCTTGTATGGACAAAGTGGTAGCTTTCCTGCATGATAGCGTATGGTAGTACTGTGGGTCTCGCATATTTGTTCAGAAGCAAGCGCTGTATATATCGGGATTGTTGATGATTGACGAGGCCTGTCGTTGTCGATATCTGTTTCAAAAACCTTGCTCCAGCAATTCTTCTCGGGTTGGAGGCTCATCGAGATACCGGAACAGGTAATCGAATTTCTTCTTGCACGTACTGACATTTTCCCAGAGACAGAACTGGTGCACGAGATTATCAATCTGCTCTCTCTGCCGGTCGATACGCTCATCGATTCGTCGACGCCCCTCTGCCAGATCCCAAAGCGGAAGCTCAACGTCAAACCCACCATGGACACCAGGCGTAGCAGTCCAATTGACGGACATCGCGACTGTCACTTTAGCATTCTCACTCCCAACAGCATCCAGAAGCCTCTTCATCGCTGTCGCAACCACATCGGCAGTCGACCTCTCCCACCACGTAAACCAACACCCAAGCTGAATTTCGACCCGAGTGGATCTATCCGCAGACCACCGCAGCCAAGTAGTCAGGACATCCAGCGCAGGTACTAAGCTCTCATCACAAACGCCTTCGCCTTGTACAAGTTTCAAATATTGTCCGAGCACTGGCACGATGAGCTTCAACTTGTTGATCGACGTGAGGACTTGTGCAGCTTCGTTTCTGATTTGTCGGCAGACCAGAAGCAGATTCAAACAAGTCAACGGACCTAGCGGTAAAGGTCTTGTTCGAATGAGTCTGCGCGAGGCTTCGGAGTATGTGAGTTGAATTGCTTCATTTTGGGCCAGGACGAATTCGTAGATGCGGAGTCGGATTTCGAGTGGAACTTCTTGGAGTAGTATGCATTTGGGTGCAGTGGACATGTTCGATCAGTTAGTGTCGAGGTCCGAAGAGAGATGTCTTTTACAAATGTGATGAACAGGTTGGTGGAGGTGAAAACAGGAATGAGTCCTGCTTGGTCCAGTGTCACGATAGCGGACACGGATCCGGCTTCGCCCGCTCCTGCACTACATCGTATCCGGTTTACTTGGTGCGATGTCGTCGGGAGACCGTGCTGCTAAACAAGCCATTATGGTGCTTCTTTGGCCTGGGTCGGTTTCGGGCCGAAATACATCGACGAGTTTCCGAATTTGTGCCAATTCCATATTTCTCCTGGCATAGTGGCAAAGGAGTGACCAGCCTGGAGTCTCCTTTCGAATCTCAGCTCCATTGCGTTCTGGTCGTGAGTGAGGCACGTTGGATATGCGTGTATTGCTTGCATGTCATTCGCCTTATTGGCTTGTCCGACTTCGTGCCTCTAATAACAACCACTCTGCGCCCAGCCGTAGTCAATGCAAATGCTACCCAAACCCCACGCTGTACATAACACATCTATCCTATCCAAAGTTCGCTATGCAAAGCAAAGCCCTATTCTATAGCCAAGCAACGCCTCCCTCGTCGCTTGCCCTTGATGCTGCTGTCGATATCAAAATATGCCGCTAGGCCCATTAGGAATGATGAGGGAAATATGAAGTGCGCCATGCCAGGAATACGATGAAGACAAGCAGCACGAAGATGATCGACGCGACCCAACCCAGCATGCGTTCCCGCGCCACCATCTGATCAAGTTGGCCGACCAAGCTATTGCATCGTTCGAAAAGCTGTTGTGCTGTGTCGACAATGTCTTGCTGCTCGTCTGCCGTCAAGATGGACTCTCCGCTGACCAGGCTTGCCTTGAACAAGGTCTTG
>JAASLG010000822.1:0-12644 GCA_013365235.1 Cercospora sesami
GCGAGATTCCGGAGGTGAATCGCTCTATACAAGGTGGAATTCGCGTGCCTTTTTTTCCAGCACAAGTCTGATGCCGATCCAGTGGGAACCGGTCTTTTTGTTTGGTTGTTTTCATTGGTAGTGTTGTACGTTGTAGTTGGAGGGGCCAGCCTCAGCGCCAGAGTCATTGGCAGGTGTCCTGGATTACGCGCTTAGCCTTTGATCGGGGTGGATTAGGTCCAAATCGGATTTGGCGATGGTACGAACCCTCCTCGAAATCCTCCCAGAGAATACCCGTAGATCTGCTCATCATGTGCAGTGTAAGATTGGGGAGGGAACCCCGGTGATGGCACAGCACCCCAGCCAGACTGTATCGTGCTAAAGCTGCCCGCCGGATAGGGCACTTCCAGGTAAGAATTGTGCGCGGCAGCCGGTTGCTGCGAAACCGGGTGTAATGGGGAAGGCGCGAACGCGGGACTGATGTTCCCGATGGAAGTGTAGTTGAGCGTGTCCGGGCTCACCATCATCGGAGCGGATTGCTGCAATGCCATTTGTTGTGTCTGAACAACTCTTTCGCGAAAGTTGTGCGCCATTTGTTGCGGGAACTGCATCAGTGAAGCGATTTCCATCGAGTTGTGGTCCATTGCCCGTTGCGATTGCATTGCATCTGTGACGCTGATGATTTGTTCCAAAGGTGGAAGTGCTATTCTCGCACAGAATGCTGGGCCCAGGTCCGGGTAGAGAGGCTCCAGAGCGAGTGCAGTAGCGTAGAAGTGGGCGAGGGTGAGCATCGCAGGGCCATGGCCACCTTGCGTCTGCAGCAACAAAGCCGGAACCCAGAATAGCCATTTTCGTAGAAGGTATACGTGGCTATATTGCTCGTCAGGTGTTTGAGCAGGGCTTGAAGCTTGCAGTCGTTGCAAGTATTGCAGGAGTTGACCCATCCAGTAAGACTCTGCTTCGTGACCCATCACGAATCTCGATAATTGTTGCGAAGCGTGCACGGTGTTTGCGAGTATCGTATCCCGGGCATTCTGATCAAGAGAAGGTCGGCGCGATATATATGCACCACCCCAGAGATCTTCGTCGTTGATGTACTCGGCGAAGATCGACTCCTGCTTCCACGTCTGCATGGCTGAGAGTACGGATTGTATGCCGGCGCGCAAAGATGACCAGCTCTTCCTGTTCACATGATCAGCTTGAAGCTTTGTTGCACTGTCACTTGGGGACTTACCAGTCGGTTGCTTGCCAGAGTAGTAGAAGCGAGCACGCAAGTACCGCATCTGCGTTCTGATGGGAGAAATTGCCAATGGCTTCGTGAAGCCCTCGTAATGCAACTGTGCCATGTTGAATGTGTAGATTTCTGGTCTCGTTTGATGATCGGCTCCAAGCAAGATGGTTCGCAGAAAATGATAAGAGTGCATGCATCACATAAGGGTACGATGCGGCGAGGCTCAAGAATTTGGGTACTTTCGCTGTCCATATTGTCAGATTGGTGGTGCCTTTCAGCAACAGATCGTGTGAGATGGCCGATAAGTGATGTATCAGGCGCAGGTCGTTTTTCGAGTATTCGTGCGTTTGGGGTGGTGGAAAGACTTGGAGGCCAGGGAAGGGAAAGCTGCCAGTCTGTTGCCAGAGATCGATGCGGCTTTCAGTCCCAGGGGAGAAGGCAAGATGTGTCTGCTCCGGACTCGATTGGCTCTCCATCTCTGATCCAATGGTCTCCATGTAATCGCATCGCACCTGATGCTTGGTGCAGTTTCGGCTGTGGCTGGTGAGTGAGTGCGGTTTGAACTTTTCACGTAGCACGTACCATTGCGGAAAAGTCTCGTCGCAGCGAATGTGTCTGCGCTTGCAAGTCTTGCACCCCTTCCGGCTTTTGGTGTGACTCCTGCGGGAGGGCCCGGTTCCTTGACCTGCCATGGCTGTGTATGGCTCGCAGTGCACACCAGGGAGGATGGACGAGTAGCTGAGGATGATGGTGCTTGGCAACACTGGACTGCGGTCCGGAGGGCAAGTGGTGGGCGTGGTTGGGTTCGTCAGTGGGGAACAGCTGGTGCGGCGGTTCGAGGGCAGTGCTGAGTCGACAGTTAAGGGCAGCAGGAAGCGAGCGTGAATGTTAAGCAGTCGAGGCCCCAAGGCGGGCAGAGGGCGAGCGATAGTGGGAGCGGCAGAAAGCGAATGTGTGTTTGCCTCCCGAGCCTTCTTGGACCGACACAGACCGACGGGGCACACTATGTAGATGTGTCGAAGTCGAAGCACTTTGGGGATCAGCAGGCTCCAAGACTGATCGAAGCGTGGTATTGTACCTGACGAGCTGCAGTCGACACGCTCGAAATAGACAGCGGTCAGCCTAAGCTGGAAGCGTGCTGGTAGGTCAGCACCCTGGGCCTGCGTGCCAGAGCCTGTGATCGCGCGAGGTCAGTGAGGGTCCTCGTGTATGACATCGGCATGCATGGGCAGAGAGAGAACATGGCCGCCAGCGTGCCAAAGAAGCTTTTCGCCGCGGTCCACTCCATCTGGCGGCCTTCCGCGCTTGGGTCGACGAGGCCACTGCTCGCTCGCTCGCTAGCGGGCACCGCGGCGGCGAGACGCTCGGGGCACTGGTCGTCTGCTTAGGGTTTGCCGTGAGAGCCCATGCCACCTCAGTGCACCCACTACTTCCACCTCTGTCGTCGCCGCCAGCGCGCGCCCGGGGCACGTATGCAGAGTGCGAGCGGAAATGGACGGCGTGGCCCAATGAGGGCGCAACGTAGTCGACGAGCTATTTACCATCCTACGGCGAGCTGCAGTGCTGCAGGCGATCCGCTTAGCCTGGCAGCAGCAGCGAGCATGCTTTGGCCCAGCAGACAGACGAGCAGCCTGCAGCTAGGTGCGCTTTTCGGGCGGCGATCTGCAGGCACTGAGGGCTCCCGCGACGCAGGACGGGCGAGTGCCACGCTCGACGAACTCCCGGGCCTCCGTGTTTGTGCTGCTGGCTCAGCCTCTGTCAGACTGCCACCGGGCACCATCATCGCCCGTCAGCACGCCCGCCCGGCACTCACCTGTGCGCCTCGTACCTGGACCACGCTCGCGCGCCCGCCCGTTTGGCCGCACATGCGGTGGCTGCTCGCGTGGTGGCCCAGGCAGAGGGAACGCCAGTCACCCATTATTGTTGACGTTACATTTGCCAGACTGGCGCCGACGTCAAAATCTTGAACCAAGACCGCTAGCGTGCGGGCTGCTCCCGCTGCTCACCCACTAACCGACTAGGACAGGACAAGACTAGCGAATCTATTTTGAGACCTTCAATATTCGTTTGTCAACCATCACACATCCTCTTCTTCCTTTTCGCCCGTCGTCCGCCAGTCCACACGATGATGATGCTGCCCTACAGCTGCCCGCGATTCGTGCCCACCAGCAGCGCTCGCGTGCCGCATGGCTCCCGCCCTCTCCTCTGGCCCGGGAGTGGCTGTCGGCGCTGCCTCGTGCGTGCCAGACTATGCCAGGTCTCCCACACCACTTGTCGGCAGACCGGCGACTGCGGAAGTCGCACGGAAACGGAAAGTTGCCATCACTCTCGGTGCCGTGCGACGTGCTCTCGCCTGACGTGAGAAGCCGTCGTTCGCTAGGTTAGCTGGCTATATCTAGGACTCTGGAGATGCAGAACACCAGCTAGCATTGGGTAGCGCGCCGCCTGCCGCTCGCTTAAGAGCTGTCCTCGACCATCAGCACCCGGCCACCGCACTTTGGCATGTTGTCTTCAGCAGCGTCTAGACTGCTCCATCGTCCAGCGGCGTCTGGGGCTGCCCTGCTCAGTGCTGAAGACGCCGGTGATGTTCCGCCACATACTTTTCCTCGCACACTGATGAGCTGCATTTCTCCTCACGCATCGTGCTTCTGATCTTTTCCGCGGGATGCACGTAAAGAACTAGCTGGCATGCGAGTATGCATGTAACGGTAACCATTCCCAAAGGGCCACTTCCCGTCGTGGAGTGCATGACGTCGGGAATCTCTGTGTGACCGAAGAGCCTCCCCTTCTGTCTGAGACATTGGGCGCACCTTAGACCCTGGAGTGCTCATTGGCTCCATGTCGTCCTTCGTATTCCGTCGATCATGTTTCTATCTCTCGACCACGCCGGTCCCAGTGGCTTCCAATTGCCGTGACACGCACGGCTGAAGTGCACGAGGAGACGACGCACCGTGCCACTTGCTCCCAGAACTCGGCAGCTTTCAAGCCACGCAGATCGGGAGAGAGCGCCTCACCCGCACTCTGCTCTATTAAAAGCACTCTTCTCCAATCTTGACGAACGCTATGCAGATCAGCTAGGGCTAGTGTCCGCAGTAGCGCTGCCTGGAGATCATGCTCAATTCTACGAGTTTGATATTGGCACCTGCCATCGCCGCCGCATGCTCACCGACAGGCATGCACGCTGCGCGACTGCCCATAATGGCGACGTGGAGCGGGGCGAAGATTCAATAGATCGGTTCGGCGCTCGAGGCAACAGCCAACCCGCTGCCAACCACCACCAAGGCTTTCGATATACCGGCAGCCGAGCTGACTGTCTGTTCCACATGGCGTCGCAGGCATGGTGATGCTATATCGACCGTTCCGACATCCCGCCGCTGGCAGGACCCATTCGAAGAAGGAATCGCCGCTGACAAACATCCGCCAAATACTGAACATATTCATCGTCTCTCGCTACGTCTCGGGCCGCGCCCAGATGCAATTGATCTGTGCGAGTGGACGAGATTATCTCATGTGATGCGGTCGGTGTGCTTAGGGCGAGGGGCAGAAACAACAGACAATGTCCATGCTCACCCGACAATTGCACCTGGCAGAATCGCGGGCACTCACCCTTGACGATGCTCACATAGCATATCGTTGCTCTGCCCGCGCCTTTCACAGCCTCACAGCTCGTACTGCAATTGTCCAACTGTTGCAATTTTGGACCTCTGTCTTACACACATACCGCACAGGACAGGCACAATGCCTGGAGGCTATTATCAGCCAAGCTTGCCCCCACATTCACCAACACATACAACCGGGTGCGACTAAGCGCCCACGTGTCCGCTCCGGGCATGTCGCCGGCATCTCCAGCAGTACCATTTTAGTACGTCTTGTGCACGAATCCTTGTTTGCCATTACAATTGGCTCAAGAAAGCATTCGGACACGCCGAGGCCAAATTTCACCTCACTGCGACGTCTCGTCTTGCACTGCCTCATGGTGATGAAGGCGGGAGTTTCACGAACGGTCCTCATGGCACAGATTCATGAAAACCTTCAAAGGGAGACGAGTACGAAACCCAGAGCATGCCATTGATAGACATGGTTGTTTTGCAGTGTAGCTTTGCTGTTGCAGGTCAGGATCCTGGACCCTTGATCTGCATGCAATTGCAGGTGCAGTTGCTCTCTTGTGTTGCAGCGCGATTTGCACGCTGATGTGGTGCGGAATTGCAACGTCTTCCTTGCTCGCATGGGGTCGCAACACCAGATTCTCAGCCTCGCAACAGGTAGCACTGTTCCTGCGGCAGATCAACAGACACCTTGTAACGGTTCGGCTTTGGACAATGCTCATGCGGTGACCGGCACATCGGATGAATCCCTCGGATACTCATGCACGCCAATCCGCGATCTAGGAGGAGGATGGTGGAGAAATACGGTCACCCACCGGCTTGACAATACTTTAGAGTTTGCGGTCGCCACGCAAGACACCTTCTGGAAGGCTGGACGAGGCGGACCTCACGCAGCATAACCTTTGGGCTTCGCTTCGCTCCAGACAGAGTTTGGCCTACGCGAACATGCTGTCGGTTCGACTCGACCCGACTCGAAGTATCGAGCGGTGGTGCCAAGCGGCCCAGCCCGTGGCCTCGGCTACAACTTCAAGCTGGAGTCTGAGCGCGATAATGATGCTCACAATGTGCATGTCCATCTATCACACGCCGAAACAGAGCCTAGCACGAGTCAACTGAAGCATCCGTACCATCATGGGAGATTCGTGGCGATCCATCGCCGCTCGCAAACAGCAGGAGCGAGCCTCGCGCATACCCGTCGAATGGCGTCTGCAGGCGTCCCAGATCTCAAGCTACGGTGCCTGCGTTCTGGACGCGCCTCGACGATTGGGCCTGCTTACGACGACTGAGCTGAAAATAACTGAAGATTTCGACGCCGTAGGTCTACTGGACGAGCTAGCAAACGGGCGCCTCCAATCCGTCGACGTTGCGAGAGCCTTCGCAAAACGAACTGCCATAGCTCACCAGCTAGTCAATTGCTGCACGGAGCTGCTATTCGACGATGCGCTCCAGCGTGCTCAGGAACTGGACGAGCATTTCGCCAAGACTGGCAAGACAATCGGTCCCCTCCATGGCTTGCCAATCTCCATCAAAGACTGCTTCCGGGTCAAAGGCTACGATGCGAGTGTTGGCATCGCAAGTCTTTGCTTCAAGCCAGCCACCAGCAACTCGGCACTCGTAGACCAGCTGCTATGTCTCGGAGCTGTCATACTAGCCAAAACAAATATTCCCCTCACCATGATGGCGCTTGACTCGCACAACAATGTTTTTGGGCGTACACTCAACCCATTGAACCGCGAACTCACCGCCGGTGGCAGTAGCGGCGGTGAGGGGGCCCTCGTAGCTATGCGCGGTTCTATATTGGGCGTGGGGACAGACGTGGGAGGGTCTATTCGCATTCCGGCCTTCTGCAATGGTCTCTGGGGCATCAAACCCTCTCATGGACGCGTGCCATATGCTGGACAAGAGAGCGGGCAGAAACCGGGCAGCAGCAAGCTTGGAATCGAAGCAACTGCGGGACCAATCGCGACGACTCTCAGAGACTGCGAGCTGCTACTGCGCGTCGTTGCAGATAGCGCACCGGAGATCTACGATGTCGAAGTGGTGGCCCAGGACTGGTCACGGCAAATTCCCTTGATTCTGAGAGGTCGAAAGCTTCGTGTTGGGCTGATCCGTACCGACGCCATTGCCCGACCGCTTCCGATAATAGATCACTTGATGGACGAAGTCGCTAAGACACTTCGCGCTTCGAAAGAGTCCATCGAAGTCGTTGAGGTCGACGCCTCTCGTATCCTGTCACGGATCCTGAAAACTTTCAATGGTATAGTGTCTATTGACGGCGCCAATGCTTGGTTTGACCACATGGAAAAAACGGGAGAACCATTGTCGCCATGGCTGCAAGGCAGACTCACTAGACGAAAGCCAAAATCCACAGATGAGGTACGCGCGTTACAGGCTCAGAAGTCGGAACTACAAACCGAGTTTCTAAAAGTATGGAGTGAGGCCGGCGGCTACTGGGTTACGCATGACAGTAAGCTACACGAGGGTGACAGAACTTTGGATGTGCTTCTCATGCCTGTGGCTCCTCATCCTGTCCCAGGCATAGATCGCTGGAACACTGTCAACTACACCGCTTCACTGAACCTCCTCGACCTCCCCGCCGGCGTGCTTCCACTTCGGCAGGTCCGCGAAGACGACCTCAAGGCCAATCTCCCCTCCTCCGACCCCCTCAACGCATGGGACAAGATCAACAGGGAGCAATGGACAAAGGTCGATCGGAAGATGTACCTCGGCAGCCCACTGAGCGTGCAGGTCGTAACCCCAAGGTTGACCGAGAGGAAACTCGTTGAAGCTATGGCGGTGCTAGATCAGGCTCTTCGACCGCTGAAGGACGGCAGTGTACAGCCTAGCAGTAAGTTGTAGGGACATTCAACGTGGTCGGAAGACTTGGTTCAAAAGAGCATCCCACATCCCACACCCCGCAACCAGCGATAGCCGTAGGTGCCTTGCTTTCCTGCCAGCAGAACTTTGCAGCGCGATTGTCGAGCTAATGCGCTGATCGGGGAAGGGGATTGCTCCAAGGCGGTCGTTCGTACACTGATCTCAATTTCAACATCTCATCTAGAATCGCAGCGCTGTCGATAGCGTGAAAAAAGAAAAAAGCTCAACAGCACCAAATGCCAAACGGCGGAAAGCACTCCCACCGTCTCGTTCGCTTCCATTCAAGCACTTTAAACGTCTTTCTTACAGTGCACCCATCCGCAACCAGCAAAAAGTCACATCTTGACGTCAATGAGAAACACCAAGTGGACTGCAAAACGAGCATACAATCACGACAACGGCACTACAAATGAAGATCGCAGCATCGAACAAAGACAGATTCCACACCAGTACATTCCCGTCAATACGCTACCACTATCTTTCACATCCCACATACATATCTTCGCAGCGCGAGCTCATCAGATTCTTATCCTCTCAAACCCATACTCGCCCAGCCCGCGACTCTTCTGCTCCGCCATTACAGCCTTGACAGCCACTTTCCCCTTGCCGGTATTGGTCAGCACAGGTGGCTCGCTTCTCCCACCAACAGGCATAAGCGCCAGTTCGGGCGTCCATTCCATTTCGTCCAATTTTCTCTTGTTCCTCTTCTCACTACCAGCACTTTTCAGCGCAGTAGCGGACGTCTTGTCGATTTCTCGCAGATATGTGACGAGGTTCTCGGCATGGTAAATTCCTTCTACGATTGCGGAAGTTTCGTTCACGAGGCTTTCGATCAGGTCTTCGGTGGCCCAGACGTTGGAGCTTTGGCCTACGAGCCAGCCGCTCAGGCCGATGGCATCGATGGAGCAGGAGAGGAGGTGGGCGATGGTGCGGATGGCGTGGTTGCTGGGTGTGGAGGCAGTAGGTGATAGAAGGTCTTTGGTGGCGGCTGCTGGGACTGGAATTCCATTGTGCGTCATGGAGGTGTCTTGGTCGAGATTGGCGTCCTCTTCTTCGGCGTTGCTCCAGTCGTAAGGTCTGGTCCAGCCGCCATTGGCGAGTTCCATGCGCATAATGTGAATGAAGAAGATGATTTCGTCTTGGGAAATCTGAGCTCGCATTGCTTTCGTAATGTCTTTTGGAGGAAATTCTTGGAGACGGTCGAGGCACTTTCGGAAAGTCTCGCTACGGGTTGAAAGGCCTGCTTCGAGGAATTTCGTGGCTCGCTCAACTTCTGCAAGGGCTGCTGCTTCTTCTGCTTCGAGGTTGGCTTCGGATTTGTCGTCTGCGGCGCCGTCGGACATGTCCACATCTCCGTTGGTAAGTAGTTGTTGGGCCTCTTCTGTGGACTCGTTCTGATCTTCGAAAGAGCCGATGAGTACCTGTAGAGCCTGTACTACTTCGGACAAGTCCCAATAGGCAGGCAGAGAGAGCAGGCTGTCAAGAAGTGCGAAGCTTGAGTCCGCCTCGCTGACTGCGGTGGTGATGTCGCCAGGTGCAACATATGGTCGAGCTGTGAACTCTGCTGCTACTTGCGGAAGTGCATGCTCAACTTCTATCGCATTGAGGAGGCCAGCAAGAGCGAGCCATCGCAGAATGTTCTTGGAGGGAAAGATCAGTTGTAAATGTCGCTGGCCAAGGATGAAGCCACTCGTCTTTGATCTCCAAGCAAAGATCTTGCCCAGAATGTAGACAGCCTTTTTCCTGTCGACATGCTGAGGGTCGAAGTGCTGTGGCAGAAGAACCCACTCCTCATCGTCTTCGATGCCGTTAGCGGCTCCGTTCGTGAGTGGCTCAGCATCGTCGTGCTTCGCGTATTTGCCAACGTGCAGATCTTTTGCGACGCGTTTCTCCAAAGCATGAAGATCGCGCTGCTGGACAATAGCATCGACTTTCGCCCTCCAATCATCCCACTTCTTGCGCTTCTTTTCTTTCGACTCCACTATGAGTGCGTCGTTGGTGAATTTACCTTTGGCGAAGACATCAGAGAGCAAGGCGCCTTGATTTCTCTGCCGTTTGACATCTTCTACTGCATCTCCAAGCTGGAATGCGACAAGGTTTGTGCTCTTTATTGCCACGACGACACCCAGGTCAGTGAAGTGGCTCAGCAGCGTTGGCGAAGATGTTGGTTGCCCGTCCTTGTCGTGCGGCAGGGTGAGCGAGTCCAAGACTGAGGCAAATTTTGTATCGTACACTGCAATGCGGTTTTGCAAAGTGACGATCACGGCTCCCGCTGAGAGTCGAGCAAAGCTCTGGACATGGCCCGACTTCTTACCAAGCTCGAAAGAGACTCTGGGCGCCGTGTTGGACAAGTCGAACATGGTCAGTCGCGAGCCATGTCGCTGGTAGAGCATGCCAGAGGCCGGGTGCAATTCGAAGCTCGAGCTTTCGTCGCCACATTTCTCAGGCAAATCGTGAGTGAGAATGAGCTCAAGCGGTGATCGCTGCATCTGAAGGCCTGATGCCCCAACATTTCGCAGCGCGAAGACTCGAAGCTGTCGTTGTTGCCCGAGTCGCATGACCTGGCACAGCAAGGTGGGAGTGTTTCCCGTTCCATCCTCTGATACACTAGGATCGAGAAGCGCGAGCACATCCTGGCGGCTTTTGAGCAGTCCTCTCCGCGCTGCGTCCAGATCCACGACACTTGCATGCTCCACAACGACTTCCTCTTGCGCTGTATGCTCCCACCGTGTGTCGTTCAAATTCCCTGATACACAATCTACATCTCCATTCTGGTACGACACCACGACCGGGGCAGACTCATTCTTCGAGTCAGCCGTGGGCACGACGTCCAGACCAACAACTTTCCCATCACGAAGCTTTCGTTCTCGCTTGACTGGTGCCCGTGGTTCGTGGTCCTCGTTTTGCGGCCTGCCGATGTCTTCGGTGAAGGCTACCAGCTTCGACCGCGAGTCTTTCGGACGGCTCTGGCAGGCCAAATAAGTATTTCGTTGCGACTGCAGAGGCTTCGCACGTTTGCAATAAATCGAACAAGGTGGAGCGGCGAGGTACGATTGGGGCGGAAGCGCATAGGAGCTGACAGTGCTTTGCGTTTGGATCTGTAGACTCGTGAGTTTTTGGTTCTGTGAGACCAAGTATTCTGGTCGGATCGCACATTGTAGATGTTGACACTCTCGCCATCAATGCCCACAGCAATCTCATGTCGTTTTCTCTTCCGCGAGCCATTCAAGCTGTACACTGTGGCTGGCTGAATCTGCCCATTTTCCGAGTCCAGAGGCTTCGGTAGCGCTGCGATGGTATATGGCTCCTCAATCCCGCCCGACATGGTTGCGGTGGTCCAGCGGCTACAGCTCTGCACTTGTGAAGCTCGACATGAACTTTTTTGGTGGAGCCTCGAGCCGCTCGCTTGTCCGGACGAGAAAAGTCTTGGCGGCTAGTTCTACAAATCCCGACCTCCGACGCGGTCGCGTCTCTGCGCGTCTTCGTCTGCGCGTCATCCCGTGCGCGGCATAACTGTACGCCTCCACGACACTCACCCAATCACTCTTTTGCAATGCTTCCTATATGGCAGCGACCGCAGTCCTTCGTGCCATGAGCGCCGACGATAGCAAGAGCGTGCATCCGTTCTTTCAGCGAACCACTGGTCAGCTCATCCTCGCAGGATGGACGGGACAGCCTGCTAATTATTGAGACAGCTAAGTCGACGGAAACCCGAGTAACAGACGAACACGACAAGACCGAGGATGCAGGATATACACCCGACGCACGTACCGCCGACTCGGAGACGAAGCCAAAGAGAACCAACAGTAAACGGAAACCGAAAAAGGAGGATGTAAAAGGGCAGAGCAAGCTTCAGACAACATTGGATACACGCACAAATACTATTGTGGCTGGTGTTAATGCACTCGCTGCGCAATGCCACAGCGAGATATCACCGGAGACAGTGGATCAGAACGATCTACGCAAGAAGCGACGGCGGACAAGCGAGCATGAATCTGTCGAGGTCGGCGTGGGCGCTGCAGATGATGCGCCAGCTGTGTTTCCAGGGTCACGACAACCTTCGCCCCAAGTCGTGATACCAAGGTCGTCACCACCGATAGTCGAAGCTGCGGTACCAGACGCCGGCGACGTCTTGGACAGGAGTGTGATCGCACCAAGTACGCCCTCTCCAAAGGCGCCACCTAAGAAAGTGCTTCGACTCAATGCCAATGGCAAATTCAGCTCACCTCCTACCAGCAGGCCGAAGCAAGAAGAGGCTACAGCGCAACCAGTGACGAAGCGTGGTAGGCCGCGAAGGGCAGCAGCCGCTAATGCCGCGAAGCACCTTGTCGTTAAGATCGGCTATGGTACAGATGCGTCTTCGAGGACTACGACTGGAGATAGAATCTCTCGAGTCCTCATCGGCGAAGAGACTATACCTTTGACGATCGAAGAATCCCCTCGAACTCCTAGAAAGACTCGGTCGAAGGCTGCGGCAAAGAGCACGACCCCCAAGAAGCGCACACCAGCAAAGATGGATAAACCTGCACACCCCTTCTTCAATCGAGATAAAGCGAACGACCATCCTGCACCCGCAAAGCATGATTCTCCGCGCAAGTCGACTGCTGTCACGCCTGGGAAGCTGAGGATGCAAGCCCTGGCTGATCGTAACTATGACCCACGAGACCATCAACCATATGTGTCTACTTTAAATAAGGACCGGCTCATGATTCGACATCCTGGTGCTAACGATGCGCCATTCCCTCTCCGTGACCAAATGCATGTGCGAGCTCTTGCCAGCGATCATGCAGAGCATGATGCGGCGTCTAGTTCAACTTTTGCCCAACGCAAGCAAAAGAACGCCAGAGCACCGATCACTCCAGAAGAATCCATTTTCGCGCGCTTTGGTGCACAGCTCAAGCCAGAGGAAGAGCGAGCACTACGAAGCGATGGCTTCCACGAGGCGCACGCAA
>JAASLG010000823.1:0-12976 GCA_013365235.1 Cercospora sesami
CCAAGAAGACCTCGCTGACACCATTAAACTATTCACGATCTACGCCCAGTCGCTAGGCATCGATCTCCAATTCCAAGACTTCGACAATGAAATGTCGTCCATGCCCGGCAAATATGCTCCACCCACAGGAGCTCTGTATCTCGCTCGCAATAACGAAGGCCAAGCCGTGGGATGTGTGGGTCTGCGACCGCTGAGCATCCCGAATCACTGCGAGATGAAACGACTTTACGTTGATCCCAAAGGCCGCGGATTGGGAGTTGGTAAAGCACTAGCCGAGAAGGTCATTGCGGAAGCTACAAGGCTGGGATATGAGGCGATGATGCTGGACACATTGGACACCATGGAATCTGCCAGAGCTTTGTACAAGTCGTTGGGGTTTGTGGAGACGGAAGCGTATTATGAGACACCGTTGGAGAATACGCATTTCTTGAAGTTGATGCTCAGATAGTGAGTCGGCAACTCAGCAGGAGAAGAGTTGTGCGTATGGACAGGGCACTGTTTTCTGGTCCAGAGATCGGGAGGTCGTCAGCTCTCTGCGACATCGGTGGAGCTTGACGTGGAGAGAGCTCGACTGGCTTGACGACACCTCGTCACTCTGTTTACACAGAAGCTTCCAAGTGATCAGAAGTACAGAAGGCACATCCGGTCATATAAAGCAGCAAGAAGAGCCAGCCAGAATATCCAGAGTCTGAGAAGATAACATAACAAAGATGCAATTAACGCGCGCTGCCCACAAACCCTCCACTCCCTCCCGCCAACCCACAGAGACTTTCACTGGCTCTGTACACATGGACCCAATCTTCACTGCTGAAGACTGCATGGGCAACAACGTTTGTTTCACGCCCGGCGCAAGAACCTACTGGCATACTCACGAACGGGGTCAAATTCTGACTGTCACCATCGGCGAAGGATTGATTTGCAGTAAAGGTGAGAAGCCACGGAGACTGCAAGTCGGCGATGTTGTGCACATTCCAGCTGGGGAGACGCATTGGCATGGTGGTACGAAGACGACGATGATGGCGCATCAGGCTATCAGTTTGGGAAGTGAGTGGTTCTCTTTGAGCTCTTCTCTGTTTCCTTGTCTTGAGGTTTTCGCTAATGGGATTGAGCAGAGACCTCGTGGCATGAAGAATTGGACCAGAAGGAATATGAAGAGGCTGACAAGGTCGCGACCTGATGGAGTAGGCTAGACTCTCATGCAAAGCAGGAGATGCTGCGGGTGAATATCAATCATGCCGTTTCTTTCTCCAGAAGAATCAATCGCGATTGCGGACGTGAGGATAATCCACCTGGCAGGTTAAATCGGCAGGAGCGACTGCATCGCAAAGTCAGTAGTCGTTATCTGCATCTCCTGCACTTCAGGCCACACCGATTTCGAACGGCACAGCTCGCTCTCTGCTGCTCTTCCATTTCTTGCTTGTACTCCTCGATGTGATCCCAATGTATGATGCTTGGGGATTGAATTGATGAAATGCTCGGCGAGCAGAAGTGCCTAAATTGTGTTACCGTCTGAGATGCATTAGATCAAGGAATAGAGCCAGCCGCTCCATCATTGTGTCATCGCAGTGTAGACGACCCGACCGGTGCTGTTCAAGCCGTTCACAGTTGAGCGTTGTTGCATCTACGATCTGCCCACGTCATCACGTCTACACGGCCAGGCAAAACTTGGTGCAAGAGAGTCAAACGATGCTGTTAGCAGTTGACCATGAAGAAACGAAGCCCAACGTCCCGGGATCGTGACCATTGTAGCGGGGCCTGAGGATGATGCACAACTCCTCGAGCCCAACCATGCGACTGCTGCACAGAGCAGCGTCAAGTTGCGCTGCCTTTGTGAAGGCACACAAGCCACCACTGCGTCACATGCGAAGTGCAACATGGTTTTTGAAAGGAAGATGGTGTAGACCATGCATGGATGCCGCCCAGCAGATGCAGGGGAAAGTGCCACGCGCTCGGAAGTCATCTCTGCTGTGACTGGGAGGCTCGCAGATCAACTTGCCGGCAGCAAGACACGCTCCGAATTTGCTGGAACTGATTGTATGACGGAAGGCACGAACACGTTCGATCTGGTACGTCCGTTCAACAACGTTTGCTGTGTCGTGCGTTCGCATCTGCGGAGGACGTTGGAGACGCGTCAAATCGGTCCAACTTCAGCTTCTTGTTGCTCTCGACCTGGAGATTCGCGGCGCCACAGCCACGGTGTGACAGGCGCGTTAGAACTGGGCATGCTAGAATTCTTCGACTGGTGACCAAAATCGCGATGTTGGCCTCGCGAGAACAAGATTGAACTGTTGAAGGGTCGGAGATTCCAACTGGATTGACGATAATAAGGCAAGGATTCTGTAACCAGACGTAAATACGCCCCCGAAGCGGCTTGGTGTCGCCCAGGGATCCTCGCTGAGGGTTAAATCAGAGCGACACAACCACCACACCCTTCCATTCTCACAATCGACCTCACGCCAGCAGGTTGCAACGTGCCCGCGCAGCACGCAAGACTTGGCCGAACGGAACACGGGTCGCTGTGCATCGGAGCCAACTCCAGTGCTAGGCATCATGATGAAGCCTTCATTTGTGCACGCGAGCGAGATGCCGTTGGACGTGTGAGAGCCGACGCCGGACACGGAATGTGCGACAACACAAATAGACGAGACCGTTGGTAGGTGAAGGAACGAGTGCGCCGCGCGCCCACGTTGCGCGGTGGAAAACAGTGCAGGCGCGGTGCAGTTTCGCCTTCGAGATCGCGGACAACTTTTCGCACAGTCCCCCATCGCAAACATCCCTGCGCCTTCATCACCCGCTGGCCTCGATATGCCCGTCGATGCCCGCTATCAATCAGAATAGAGCGTCACTGCGGCTGCCTTGGCACCTTCTGCTCTGCATGTCGGCCTTCCGCATTGCACTTCATCCTGTCCCATTTCCGCATACCGCACATATCTCCGTCTCGCGGCCTGCCACCGGCAGAGCAGATGGCGCGCACAATGACAGACTCGTCCGCCGACGACTGGCGAAACGCTCAGAAGCTCATCAAGAACTTGTTCATCCAAGAGAAATATCGCCAGTGCATCCAGCTCTGCCGCGAGATCCTCAAGGCACACGCCAACGACGACGACCACACACACCCATTGCAGGACGCCTTCATCAACTTCTACCTGGGGCTCTGCTTCAACGAGGTTGCGCGGATGATGCACCACAATTCAATCGCCAAGTTACCGGCCTTCGACGATGCTGAACGACACTACCTCGAAGCCTTGACCGCACTTCCCACTGCTAAAGATGCTCGGGCGCTATGCGTGCGCCACGTACGAGAGCCGTCCGAAGACGCCTTCGTCGTGCGCCAGGTCGAAAACACTCGACCCTTCTCCCCACCTTTGCCCGATAGCGGATTCTTCGACAGGCCTTGTTCTCGTGCGAGCTCCTTGATGCTGTCATCTCCCGACCAACGCGTGGCAGACACTCAACACACTTCGTTGGCTTTCTCCCATGATTCGCCCGCGCTCTCCGCCCGCGATATGGAAGATCTCGAGAGTCACCACAGTTTCGCGGATCTCATGACACCGAACCGCTTGCGCCGCAACTATCCGGATTCAGATCACGCCACGCCTGTGCACAAGTTCTTGTTGCGGGAAGGCTCCGTCACTGCGCCTGTAACTTCGTCGCCCGCTCATCCTCCAAGTCCACAGATCACTTCTGAGCAAAGTCTTTCTGGCACTCCACCGTCCCATCATCAAACATCGCCAACTGGATCTCTCATGCGACCTGTGCGCATGGGCTCTCTTCCCAAGCCTTACCAGGACTCGTTCTCGGCTGTACGCCCGAGCCCGTCCCCACGGCCAAAGCTGTCGCGTCTCTCCATTGACGTTCAGAACAGCGCTCGTGTTGTTAGCGCTCCGCAGTTAAACTACTTCAGCAGTAGCTGCGAGGATCCAGACCACGCCTCGCCTGTGTCCCCCGTGTCGCCGAATTCGACATTGTCGTTTGGGTCATCAGTCTCACCAATATCACCGATATCACCAATAGCCACAGATGGTCTCGACAGGGGGTCTGACACGACTACGACATCCGCTATCACCCCAAGCACACCGAAGAAGCCCGAGTATACGCGGTACAGCGTGCCTCACACAGCAACAGCAGTGGCAGTATCCATGGCACCTGCGACGTTCAAGCCAACGTTTCAACCCAAAGAGTGCCTGGATGTGGCAATGTTGAATCGAATCACAGATCATCTTGCAGCCATGCGGACACAGCTTGAGACCCACATGAAAGGAGTTCAACGCGCACAGGAACAGATCCATCGCGCGCAAGCACTGCAGAGGCTCGAGAGCCCTTCGAGCAGCGACAGAGATGGTAAGTCAGCTTCCAACAGGACGTCGACTCCGTCCAACGGACCATCTCGACAGAAGAGTTTGCGGAAGAGTCGCAGCTTCTGGTCATTTGCACCGGAAGACCAGAAGGCGAGGAAGAAGAAGGAGCACATCGAAGCTGGCCGGGCAAGACGTTGGAAGAGAGAGCGTTTCGACCCATCCAGATATCAGACATTGTGCGAACAGGCGCTTGCTGAGTTGTAGGACTGCCTGTGAGGACGTACACACATTGAGTTTAAACTGGAGGATACAAATAGAAGGAAGCGCTCTAATGTTTGATCAGACGGCATTGATCGTGCGCAGCAGCTTGGCGCTTTGGAAGATACCCATCAGAGTACATTGAGTACAGTAGACGAACACACTGCAGAATATGTAGCTCTGTGCTCATGCTAATGATAATTACGAGCAAAGCTAAGGTATGTTCCACTGGCGTGGTGACGCTGACCTTGGCGGTGACGATCACATGAAACCGGAGCAACCACGCGGCGTTCCTTGCATGCACCCCAGTGCGGAGGCGGAGAGCTGTGCCCAGCTTGCATACACCCGACAGCTTACGCCTCAAGACCTGCTGACCTCTGTTCGTTGCACAACCATCTCCTGCTCCTCTCCCATCTCTGTACATCTCAGCCGTCCTGCACGATGGGCGGAGAAACACACAACACCAATACAATGACCTCATCGACAGCTCAGTACCCACAGCTTGCCGCTCGTCCCAAGGGCAAGCTGATCCACGACATCTATCGCGACCGCTTGAATCAATTCACCTCAGGCGGACAATACAAAGAACAAGGTCTTCTGGGCAAGCTCTACAACGGCCGGCTGGGCGAAGGCCACGTCCATCTCTCCGTCTGGTCCGCACCTGACCTCACACGCCCCACCTTCGCCGAAGCTACCGATTCGAAGAACACTTACAAAAAGACCCGCAAAGGCGAGAGTTTCGGCCCCAGTTGGAGCACACATTGGTTCAGAGTCGAGTTCACTGTACCTGCAGAATGGAAGAATGAAGAACGAGTCGAACTCCACTGGGATTCTTCCAGTGAGGGGCTGGTATGGACACATGATGGCAAGCCGTTGCAAGGCTTGACCGGAAATGGGGAAAGAATCGAATGGATTGTTCCAGATAGCTATCGCACAGGGAAGGAAGAGACGATTTATATCGAAATGGCGTGTAACGGGATGTTTGGCAATCCTACTGGCGGTGATACCATTCAACCCCCGGATCCGAACCGATATTTCCGATTACAGCTGGCGGATCTGGTGAGCGTGAATTTGGATGCGAGAGCATTGTTCTATGATTTCTGGATCTTGGGCGATGCTGCTAGGGAATTTCCGCAAGATTCGTGGGAGGAACATCGGGCTTTGACGATTGCGAACGAGGTGATTGATGCGTTCATTGCTGGCAATGGATCGAAAGAAGCTATAAAAGAGTGCAGGAAGATTGCAAAGAAGTATGTGGGCGATAAGGTAGATGGACCAGAGGTGTATGAGTTGACGGAGAAGGATCCGCTGAGAGAAGTGTTGGTGTCCGGCATTGGACACTGCCATATTGATACTTGCTGGTTATGGCCATGGGCGGAGACGAAGAGGAAGGTCGTGAGGAGTTGGAGTAACCAGTGCGACCTGCTGGATCGTTACCCGGAGCATCGATTCTGTGCTAGTCAGGCACAGCAGTACAAGTGGCTGGAAGAGTTGTATCCTTATGCTTTCGACCGCGTCAAGAATCATGTGAAGAAGGGCAACTTTCAGCCCATTGGTGGCAGTTGGGTTGAGCACGATACCAATATGCCTTCTGGAGAATCACTGGTCAGGCAGTTCTTGTATGGACAGCGGTACTTTGAGTCGAGATTTGGCCAGCGATGCAGGACGTTTTGGCTGCCAGACACATTCGGCTACTCGTCGCAGATTCCTCAGCTCTGCAGGCTCGCTGGGATGAATCGATTCTTTACGCAAAAGCTCAGCTGGAACAACATCAACAACTTTCCCCACACCACTTTCAACTGGGTCAGTCTTGATGGAAGTCAGGTTATCTGCCACATGGCGCCTTCGGAGACTTACACTGCTGAAGCACACTTTGGCGACGTAAAGCGGTCAGTCACACAGCACAAGAGTATGGATCAAGATCCCACATCTCTGCTTGTATTTGGCAAAGGAGATGGAGGTGGTGGTCCAACATGGGGCCACATCGAGAAGCTCCGCAGATGTCGCGGTATTGCAGACAATGTTGGTCTTCTGCCCCGTGTACATATGGGTAGGAGTGTCGAGGACTTTTTCGATCGACTGGAGAAGAATGCAGCCACTGGCAAGACGGAGTTTGTCACCTGGTACGGTGAGCTCTACTTTGAGCTTCACAGAGGTACGTATACTACGCAAGCGAACAACAAGAAAGGTAACCGCAAGTCGGAAGTATTGCTGCACAACATCGAGTACCTCGCGACGATGGCTTCGTTGCATGACAAGGACTACAAATACCCGAAGAAGGAGATTGACTCGATGTGGGAGAGTGTGTTGCTCTGTCAGTTCCACGACTGCTTGCCAGGATCTTCGATTGAGATGTGTTATGACGATTCTGATAATGAATATGCAAAGGTGTTCAAGACTGGCCAGAAGGTCTTGCACGAGGCTTTGAAGTCGCTGGGATTTGTTGACGACAAAAATGCACAGCCGGTAGCAATCAACACGCTCGGTTGGTCGCGCACTGATCAGCAGCTTGTTGAATCTCGCTACCCAGATGTCGTTGGACAGCCTATTGGAACACAGACTCTCCTCAAACGCGCTACTGAACAAGCTTCCGTGAAAGAGCTTGACGATGGTGCATTCTCGCTTCAGAATTCGAAACTGGCATTGACGGTCGCTGATGGTGTCATTACTTCGCTGTACGACAAGGCTGCTGATCGAGAAGTACTGCCTAAAGGAGGGAAGGCTAATCAACTCGTCATCTTTGATGACAAACCGCTTTACTGGCAAGCATGGGACGTGGAAGTCTTCCACCTCGAGTCGCGTCAGGAATTGAAGGCGACGAGCAAGACTGAAATTACGGAGAACTCAAGCCAGCGCGTGGCCGTCACCACGAAGACCCAGATCTCTGACAAATCGTGGATCAAGACCACTATCGCGCTGAATGCAGCCTCTGATGGTGCTGAAACCTCGTATGTGGAGGTTGAGGCAGAGGTCGAGTGGCACGAAACGATGAAGTTCTTGAAGGTTGAGTTTCCAACAACCATCACCAATACTGAAGCCTCGTACGAAACCCAATTCGGCATTAATCGACGACCTACTCACTACAATACTTCTTGGGACATGGCCAAGTTCGAAGTCTGCTGCCACAAATGGGCTGACCTGAGCGAGCACGGCTATGGTGTCTCTATCCTCAATGACAGCAAGTATGGCTTCGCCACGACCGGGAAGCTGATGCGTCTGTCTCTCCTTCGTGCACCCAAGGCACCAGATGCCCACGCCGATATGGGACATCACAAGATTCGCTGGGCGATCTTACCGCACGCTGGCCCTCTCGATCACCGCACAGTCCGCGCCGCGGCAGAGTTCAACAATCCGATGATTGCCCACCGTCATCCAGAAGTTCAAAGCGTGAAGGAGCTCTTCTCCGCTTTCAAGCTGACTGCTGAATCATCGCCTAGCCTGGTAGTTGACACCGTGAAGCGTGGTGAGGACGATGCGGATGTCAGTGTCGACGATCTTCGAGTGAAAGACGGCAGACACGTTGTGTTGCGAATCTACGATTCACTTGGTGGTACTTCCAGAGGCACGATTGCGTTGGGACCGATCAAGGTGCACAAGGCGTGGAAGGCAAATATCCTGGAAGATGAAGTTGAGGAAGTCAAGGTAGGGAAGAGTGGTATTGATATCGAGCTGAGAGCTTTCGAGGTTGCGACCTACAAGCTGCTTGTCGGATGGGCTTCATAGACCTCCACGGCGAAGCAGCTGAAGATTTCGAACTGGAGTCTCAGATGTGGGGGCTTGAGGTGAAGGCCATAACAGTGGGTGAGGTCGGGGGTTGTGTATGGACAGAATGATGAAGGACAAGGGAAGCGCATAGCATTGAATGGGGTTTCAAAGGGGTGTATCAGTAACAATCCTCAGCACCTAAGAAGAAATGAAACATTATTTAGGACTTTATGAACCATCCGAGCGACCACCGCGATGACTCAATGAGCCATAGTCATGACAAGAGCAATTCCGCCCCAAAGCCTCCCCTGATAGAACAAGCCCTGTAAGCAAGAACCTCGCCAATACAATACATGTGCCACTCCTCATCCTCAGGTAACTCGTCTTCCTGCACTCCACTATCAGTCCATCTCTCCCCGCTCACGTCTGTCGCTCCTTCTCCATCACGACCCAGCCCCTCCCGTTCTCATCTCATCTTCCCTGATCCCATTTGATCTTTGCTTCCCCTGGCGTCTTCGTCTCCCGAAGCAGCCTCTTTTTCCCTCCTCAAGGTCTCCTCCCATCTCAGCCGCATGTCGTTTTCTGCGAGGGCAGCACCACTTCAGGAGAAATGTGAAGGCAATGAGGACTGCAATTCCGGCGACAGCGATTCCGATGATGGGGCCGATCAGGTCGATGCCGACGACGGCCCCGGCACTGTGCCTCCTGCTGAGTGGTTGGCTGTCCATGGTGGGTGTTCTTGGTTGTCTTCGCTGTTTGCAGTGGGTGGGGGAGAGGTCGCTTTTGAGCAGCAGGAGTCTTGATGATGTGAAGGTTGTTGGAGGTTGGATTGGAGGCAATTGATGGTGTGGTGTCTTTATTGAAATGTAGGCTGTTGGTACCAAATGGTGGTTTCGATGGAATGATTTGCTCTGGGATGTGTTCTGTGTTCTTGAGAGTAGTGGCAGCGAGCGGTTTTATTGGAAGCACAAGGGATATGGGCGACGATGGAAGCGACTGCCTGTGTTGATGAATGAGCAAGTGCACTCAGCAGCCGAGGGTCGCCATGCCCTCAGTAATATATGCTGCCGCGGTAGCAGTATGATACTCTGCAATGACGAATCCCTTCTGTGGCGGCGAGACACCACAAATACCCTGTGACAGAGACGTCTCCGTTTTAGAGCACAGCTCATGGCTGGCCGATGTCAAGAAGGCGTCACTTCACTTTTTGGTCGCTGCTTGATGTCAAGATTGTTCTTTCTGCTGGTGCCATGCAGGCTTGCCACTGATTCGGGAGGCTCTTGCCGATTCCCTCGCCCTTTCCTTTCGCACAACTCAACAGGTGCCAGAATGAGCAAAGGCATGAGAGACAGCCAGCCTAGATGGAAACTTGCTCGGAGTGAAACTTGTCTCGTGGAGAGGGAGATCACTTGCGACGCCTGCGGACGATTAGCTGACATATCTATTCATACGTGACATTCATCTGAACAATCTCGTGATCTTTCAGTCGTGCTTAGCAGCTGTATCGAATTTTCATTTACGCTTTACGTCTGCAATGGGTATCGTGAAAACTGTGGAATCTTGTCTAGCGACCTAGGTGCGACAACTCGGACAGAGATCTATGCAGACAATCCGAAGAAGGGGAACACTGACTCAATGATGTCGTCTAGTCTGTCTTGGGCGCTTCCTTGGCCTCGACATCCAAGCTGATACTGCTCACACCATTCGAGAGCGTGGCTGTAGTCGCTTGTCTGGATATACGAACTTTCACCTCCTCAATCAAATTCGCCATGTCAATGGACACGCCCTCTTTTTCGGGGTGGCCTTCCGGAAGGCCCATTTCCTTGATCTTGCATTTGCCTGCAGCCAACTCATCGTCTCCGAGGATTACGGCAAACGGCACTCGATTGGTTTCCGCGGCCTTGAACTGGGCTGGAAGCCTTGGTTTCGTCTTCCACAAGAACTCGGCCTTAATGCCAGCATCCCATAATCGTGTCGCGACTTCCATGCGTTCTTTGAGAAGACCCTCGAAGCCTTTCCCTCCGAATGCCATGACGAATACATCGACCTCGTTTGTTCGAATTGGCGCCGCGGAGCTGTCCGCCGCAAGTCTCTGCTTGGTGATGCTGAATATCCGTTCCACGCCGAATGAGATTCCAACACATGGTATCGTCTTCTTGCCGCTGAACATGCCGACTAGGTTGTCATAACGACCACCTGCGGCAACCGATCCCACGCCAACCGTAGGATCATTTGATCTATCCTCATCTCCGTCTGCCACCTTCTTCGGCTTCGATGACTTCTTGGCCTCCTGTTGTAGTGCTTGACCTTCGCTCGTCTGTGGCGCTGACCCTTCGGTCACGACCTCGTAGATGAGGCCAGTGTAGTAGTCGAGCCCTCGTGCCAGCGACATGTCTAACGATATCCGGTCAAGAATTCCAAACACCTTGAGGTACTCAAACAGCGTCTGGATGTCCTGAAGACCAGCCTTTGCTGACTCGTTTGCGGCCAGGTGTTCGTCCTTCTGTAGCTCTGCCAAAAGCTCCTCGGTTCCCTTTCTCCCTACCACGTACTCGCCAATGCGATCTGCAATGGCAGGATCAAGCCCCTTCTCTTCAGTCATTTCCCTCCGCACCTCTTCCCACGGCGACTTGTCGAGCTTATCCACTGCTGAAGATATAGTTCGAATCTTCTCATCTGGCACTTTGCACGCTTGGAAGATACCGTCGAGGATCTTGCGGTGGTTCAACTTGATCGTGTATCGTCCCTTCCATCCCAATGCCTCGAAAATTTCTACGATGATGCGCAAGATCTCCGAGTCGGGAATCATTGAGTCGTACTCGCCGGCAATGTCAAAGTCGCATTGGTAGAACTCTCGCATGCGGCCCTTGGTCATGGCAGGCTGATCTCGGCGGTAGACCTTGGCGATGTGATATCTCTTGATGCTGGAAACGCTCGAGTTCATGGCCAGCCATCGTGCGAAGGGAACTGTCAGGTCGTATCGCAGTGAGCAGAGCTCGCCGCCTTGGTCTGCCAGGTCGTAGATGAGTTTGCTGTCTTCGCCATATTTGCCCGACAGGATTTCCTTGAGTTCAAACACGGGCGTGTCGATGGTGACAGCGCCGTGGCGCTTGAAGACTTCAGTGATGGTGCTGAAGATCTTCTCGCGGATGACCATGTCCTTGCCATCCCAATCTTTCGTGCCCTTGGGCACCTTGAGCTGGAACTTCTCTTTCCCCATGATGCCCTCCTCGGCGTGGTATCGGCGGTGCTGGGGCTGAGTGTTGGGCGCGATCAGTGGGTACTGTACTCGTGCGAGGCGAAGTAGCGGCGATGAGAAGGAGATGCGGGCGGCACGAGAGACGCGCAGCAAAGATTTCATATAGTCAGTCGCTTGAAATGTGAGGAGTCACAGCGGGCAACTTTTGAGAGCATTGAGCGGAAACATCCCCGCCGCACGCGACGCATCAAGCTTCGGCGTCATTCTTGACACGACTTTCGCTCCCACTCCCACACCTCCAACCATGTAGCCATGGCTGCCCACTCGGCCGCAAAGGCCATAAATACCCAAGAAATCACCGACAAAGCTCGAAGGGAGCTCTTGTTGCTACTCGAGAGCGTGGGTTATGCGCGACCGCCCAAGTCGGTGAAGCTGTCTGCTGACATCTGCCTAGGTTCGAGGGAAGAAGAACCTGGTGATAGAGAAGTCGCTGGCCGGCACTATCGGACTGATTGTCAAGTTCAGTACCCTTCAGGAATATGGCGTGGACAAGCCCTTCTTCCTGGAGAACCACAATGTCGATTCCAGTCAAAGAAACATCGTCTTCATGGTGCGAGGGGAGAATGCGAAGAAAATCCGCATGGTAGCCGGTATGTCGCCTTTCCTGTATCGACTGTACGCAAGAGTGCAATCCATCACGGCTCTAAAAGTAGAGTGCGCAGTTGTATTTCTCCTACCCTGCGTATTCAGTCTTGATGCCAAAATTGAGCCAGCTTCTGGATCTTCTACAAAGCTGCACGAGGCTTTTCCTCTCGCGCAGCATCTGGACCACCTGCTTACATATTGATTGCTTCGTATTCTACGTCAGACGATCCAGCTGACAGCAACAGAGCAGATCAAGTTGATCAGGACTGAGAGCAAGATCGAGCATGATTTCACCATCATATGGGTGCCACGCAGGACCTTGGTCAGTAATATGATCCTCGAGGAGCATGGCGTGCTAGGAGAGGCCACCATCACAGAGCTGCATCTCAATTTTGTTGCCCTCGAGCCAGACGTCCTGTCTCTGGAGCTTGACGATGCATTCAGCAGTCTCACCCTGAGAAAGGATCCGACCAGCATATTCGCATCCGCAAAGGCGTTAATGCTGTTGCAGGAGCAGTATGGTCTGATACCGCGCATCTTAGGCAAAGGTGACAATGCCAAACAACTTGCAGACCTGCTCTTGAGGATGCGGCAGGAGGACGATGTAAATGCTTCAGCAGATCCAACTAACACTTATCTGACTTCCTTTGGCCTTACACCAAGTTCGTTGATCGAGAATCTGATCATAATTGATCGCGAAATCGACCTTCTGACAGTCTTGTCAACGCAACTCACATACGAGGGCTTGCTTGATGAGGTTTTTGGCATTGCCAACAGCACCACTGAAGTGGACTCTTCCATTTTGGGTGGCGCACCTCCTGCCGCATCGCAGCAGCAAAACGGGTCTACACCAGCTCCGACTGCTGCGACA
>JAASLG010000824.1:0-11312 GCA_013365235.1 Cercospora sesami
CGAAACCGGTTCGTCTCAAAGAGCTGACGAATATTTTGAATGGGATTCAACGATGATGCGGAACGGATAAGCAGGAGAGCTTGTCGCGGTATGAGGAGCGGTTTTAGCCGGCGGCAAGAATCAACTAGGTGTTATGCTTGGCGCATGGCGGTTACGAAGGGCGTTTCGACATATAGAGAGAGGCGAGCGATCGACTACAGATCTTCACGAAGATGATGAATTCTGGCTATTTGCACCAACGGCTAAATTGTGAAAGTGCATAAGTCCTTCCTGGGCGAGGGGCCGAGGCGGTGCAAATTGCCGCTTTTGGCCTGCCGACGAGCGGGTTTACAATCCATCAAGCGGCTTACGACCTGACCGCGCATACTGAAATACCATCAACTGACATCGAACTAAGATGCAGGTCATAGTACGATACCATCGGCAATCATGACGGCAGCCTCGAACCGTGTCCAAACCGTGGCCGCAACGATAGCGGCAACCGCGGCTGTTGTTGGGGCACTCACCTACCTGGATGTGCCGTCCTGGGGACGCCAGAAGATCAAGACACGCAAAACCACGACAAGGAAGTTCGCGGAAGATGATCCTCCATCTTTGATTGCTTTCAAAACACTTGTTGAGCAGGATACGCTCCGAGACACCTACCCTTTGGCGAAAGACATTCAGAAGAACATTCCGATATACGACTGCGCAGCTTTCGATGTTGCCAACATAAGCCAGATTGAGAGACTGCAAGATGAGCTATGCCATGTGCTACTTTCCGGGCCCGGTGTATACGTCCTTAAGAACTTCTTCTCAGACTTAGGCCCAGTTGACTCGGCCAACGAAGCCTACGCCGCGATCATATCTCGTGAAGAGCAGGCCGCTGGATTTAAGGGCGACCATTTCGCTGCCGGAGGCGCAAACAGCAGAATCTGGAATTCATTCTCGAAACACTGCCTCCAGGATCCGGAAAGCTTCATCAAATACTTCGGCAATCCTTGGTTCAAAGTCGTGTGTGAAAGCTACCTCGGGCCAGCATATCGCATCACGAGCCAGGTGAATATTGTCAAACCTGGTGGCAAAGCACAAAACCCTCACAGAGATTACCACATTGGCTTCCAAACAACAGAAGACGCAGCACGATTCCCGAAGGCAATGCATCCCGCGAGCGCACTATTGACTTTGCAAGGCGCAGTAGCTCATTCGGACATGCCACTAGAATCCGGCCCAACTCGGTTCTTGCCTTTCAGCCAAATGTTCGAGCAAGGGTTCATGGCATACCGCAGACAGGAGTTCAGTGAATATTTCACGCAGAAATGGGTATCGTTGCCTTTGGAGAAAGGCGATGCTGTGTTTTTCAATCCTGCACTATTTCACGCAGCAGGCGAAAATCAGACAAAAGACTTCAATCGCAGCGCCAATTTGATTCAGGTGTCGAGTGCATTTGGAAAGACTATGGAGGCGATTGACTCTCTGCCACTTGTTAAGGCGACTTTCGATGAGCTGAAAGGGAAGTATAGCTCCGAGGGATACAGCGTTGAGGTCGATGCTTATATTCGTGCCGTGTGTGATGGGTATCCATTTCCTACCAACCTTGATCGCAGGCCGCCTGCACCTGGTGGTATGGCACCTGAGAGCGAGCAGGATATTTTGAGGAGAGCTGTGATTGAGGACTGGTCTAAAGAGATTGCAGTGGAAGCGATTGCGAAGATGAAAGACGACTCGAAGGATCATGGGTTGGATCTGTAGGACTTACGCATAATATACTATGCCCCATCGACCGCCCCAACAATTCCGCGTCTGGAGTACTTTGACGCTTTTAGTCTCTCGGCGCCGTGTGGAAGGATTTGAGCTTATCCTGCAACAAAGAGGTGGGGGAGACATGATCTGCACAGAAGGATCATGCACCGCCACTAGGCTGTGCTGAGCTGTTGTTCTCATTAACACACATCAAACAGCACGTCCCTGTGTTACGATGAGCAAGGAAGAGGGCACCATCTTCTCCAATGTCACCACTCGCCCCTGCTGCTGAGGCGCTCGGCGCCACGAACCAAGATGTCTCTCAAGTTCAACAAGTCACTGGTCAAACGCTCTTCTGGGCATTGGTCCCGCTCGCACTCAATGCCATGGGACAAGAATCTCCGACGGCAAAGATCATTTTCGATGCGGGCTATCTGGCAGAAGGAAGTCTAGTACCACATCTATCATCGCCGGTCTTCGTCTTGGCTGATTGTATCTTCGACATTCTCGCCATCTTTCAAGCATTCCGCACAACATCGCCAGACACGGCACCGCACGAAGCTGTAACAAGCGCAAACTTTTCCAGGAGCCAGTTGACTGTCGGGAACATCTCCGTGCGGCTTTTGCTGTTCATTTTCGGAGTCCTGCCGCAAGCAATCAGACTCTTCGCCATGAAAGGAATTCCAGTTGTCCAGGTATTGGCTACCATATTCTTGGTAGGCAGCTTGGCCCGGATGGCAGTAATCTTTTTGTTTCGATTAAGGGATGACCCTCATCGCAACTTCCAGGAGCGGTTCTCGGACTGGTCTGCAGGCAAAGAGTCAGTACGATTTTTCGTGTTGCTGTTCCATGCTGTCATTTGCTGCCTATCCTGGTATCAGATTGCTCAAGTACCATATCTACAGCATTCAAACCTCACGGACAGCATCAACAATTTGTGCGCCTGGATCTCTGCGCTTAGTTCCATACTCGTTCTCGCAACGATCTGCTACTGGATCCTAAGCGTTTTCTTCGCTCCCTTCTGGCGATACGCCCATCTGCCACTTTCGCCACTCCCCATCTGGTTCTGCGTCTCAAGCTTTCTAGAGTATTCACATCACCTTTTGCAAGCGGGCGAGACTAGAGCAGCGTGTATGCAAGGGAGTGGCACGACAAGTTGTGCAGAGGCCAAGGCCTGCAATGGCAGATTACATTGTTTCACCAAACCTGTCAACATTACCTTTCCGCTCATCGCGACGGCGCTCGCGACCAGCTTTGTCCTTGCTGTGTTACTCGTGAAGGGAGCGGCACTCTTTCCTGGTCATGATCCTGCTTCTATCCCCGAATCGATCATCGAAGAGCCTGCAACCGATGCTAGAGTCGATGCTACAGTTGTTGAAATGATCCCCAGTTCTTCAACATCGAATCCTCCTGATCATCTTCCTGCTTCTGTCCCCGAACCGATCATTGACGCGCCTGCTGCCGATTCCAGTGTCGGTGCTACAGTCCTTGAAGTGATCCCAAGTTCTTCAACCTCGAAGCTTCCTGGTCATGTTGCTGCTTCTGGCCCGGAAGCGGTCACGAACGAGTCTGCGATCGGTCGTAGTATCGATGCTACAGTTGTTGCAGTGGCCGCAGACTCTTCGACATCAAAGCCTCATATTGATGTTGCTGCTTCTGACCCAGGACCGGTCGCGGAAGAGCTTGCGAACAATCCTAGTATCGGCGCTGCCGGTGTTGAAGTTATCGTGGACTCTCCGACATCGAAGCCGAAACCGGAATTCGAGGGGGACGATGCTATGGTATACGGTGCCGCAGCTATTGCATTACTAGTCAAAAATCCTGAAACCTTTGGCCGTAGTGAGGTGTATCATCGTTGGCTTGTGACGTCCTACATTTTCAGCAAGTACCGACAATCACTACCTCGGACCATCGTTCGAAGCTGGAAAGGAACAAGAAATTTGACGCGGCAGAATGAGGACGAAGGCACTCTGGATGAAGAAAAAGATTGTGTCCAGCTCCAGAGTCTACAATCTCCTCGATACGTACGCTTTCCTCGAGATCTATTCTGGTTGACCGTGCTGGGCGTTATTCAGCTGATGTTGTTCTTTACCTTTGCCGCAATGACTCTATGGGACGTGGGTCAAATACACAAGTCGAGCACTAAGGTGGCTAAACGAGTCAACCCAGCACCGTACTGGGTAGCGTTCTCATTGTTCAATTTGGTGAGTGCTGCCACTTACTTCTTCGTAGCCTTCGAAGGATCCGGCACAGAGACTCCTGCTTGGACAAATATATTGAATAGATAAGGGGAGAGCACATTCATTGAGAGCGCACGGCAGACTGCATTGTCATTGTGCCTGAGTTTCGAAAACGAAAGTTGACGGAATGCCTTCCAGCCAGATCACGGACCTAATTTGAGCATTCAACTCCGAAGAAACTCCTATTGGATCGACCACTACTCTTTCACGTGACACTTGCAAATGACCCTTGACCAGCGACACTGGAGCACTTCTTATTTTCATTCCACTTCAAGCTTCCTCTCCCCCCAACAGTCCTGTCCGCGGTCGCCGCGGAGAACATTGATGTCCAGCCTCATGATCCAGAAAAGATTCTCGAGACTGAGGACAGTCATGAAACCTCTAAATGCCCGCGCTATCCGGTGCTTTCGGTACATTGGTCTCGCGCCTGGCCAAGTTTGGACAGGAAGGTCAGACTTTGCTCGTTTAGCAGAGGAACACGATTGAGCTCCGACAACGCCATTGGCTGCGTCTAGCAGAGCACGCTTACTCAGTTGATGACTGTCTACTCCGTATACGGCCTGGACTCTGGCAATACAAGCTCTCTTCTTTGCTATCGTCCGTCGCCAGTCAAGCAATACACCGTCAGGGATATTCCCTTCCTCTTCACTACCCTCCTTACGGCAAATCTCGAGCGCCGCACCCACATTGGATCTAGTTGGTTGCTTTTTCAGGCGTGGACTGGGCCAAGCCCTGCAGGTGGTAGACCATCTAGTCCGTACCTACACGACCTCCCACGCTTGGAACATCCGAAACGCGTGGAACTCATTGTACACTTTCTGAAGACAGAGTCAGGCCGCTGAGTTGACCCAGTAGCCTGTCCTCAGGTCGAACTGTACTCTGCTACGAAGATGATGGTGTGCAGTGGCTGGCATCCATACTCAGCCCAGTAGTCACTTGCAAATGGTCTTAGAAGCATGATCCCAGCCAGCACGTGGTCGTGACAATGTGCTAATTGACCAATATGCTCTGCGTGGAGCCTCTCAAAACGCCGCTCGGCATGCCGCCGCGAGCAGCTGGCGCTATTGACAAGCAAAGAACTACATCGTCTTATGATGCTTCCACCAATCAAGGAGACAAGTCACAGCGGGATCGGACGAGGGACGAGACGATACTCCAGACTTCGGTGATCTCGACCGGTGAGATGCAATCGACCAACATGCCGCCCATTGGCACCAATGCGCCTGAGACTCCGAACAACAGCATGAAAGTACCATTTCGAAGTATAAAGACAAGCAGGCCTTACTCCTCAATTCGACTTTCATCAACACACTCAACCAATCCAGCAAAGCATCAAAGCAACCAAACCTCAGACAATCAAATCAACTCCACCAACTCCTTCAACTAACCTCAACCACCAAGTATCCAACAAAATGTCTTGGGGCAAGATTCTCATGATCGGTTGCTCCCTCTTCTGCGGTTCTCTCTTTGGAGGCAACAAGCGTGACCTTGACGCCGGTAGCATTGCTGAGCGCACCGCAATCTTCTACTCGGACAAGCCACTCAGCGTCGATCTCTCTGGAGCTTCCGTCGAGACCAATGGTGATATCAGCAACACCACTGCTGTCTTCCACTTCAAAGATGGTCGTAACGAAACCGGCAACCTCACTGGTCATGCGGTACGTTCCTAGCAGACGACAATGGAGATTCCCACTGACACAAAACTAACAGGCTCAATTCCCTCATGGAGTTGGTTATGGCAACTTCTCGATCTCGGAAGGCGAAGGCGAGTGGATCATGGTCGATATGACATCTGGTGCTCCAGGACTTGCGAACTTGTTCCAGTGGATCATCAACGCCACTCAAGACGGCACTGTCACCAAGCAGGAGTTTGACCAAGCCATTACCATCGTGAAGGCTCTTGCATGAGGGATGAGAATCGGTTTTGACTAGCGAGAGGAATCTTCAAGGCGTTGAAGAATGAGCATTCTGTTGATTATGTTCTGGAACAGTTGGGTTTGGTTTTGCGATTGGTCACGATTCAATTTGTTGTACGATAGGGAGAAATGACGCTGCTGGCCAGCTATTTCACTTCACGCGTATCCGGCTTCCTCTTTCTTTTGCTCCCGTCTATCAACTGCATCTTACGACCCGAACAATAGCAGAACGCCACGAGAATATTCACAGTTATGAAAATTGTGGAGAGAAGTTGTTTGCTATGCTGTCATCGGCATCAGAGCAGGGCCCGGAGTGTCGTCCGATGCCTGTTTCTGGTTCTTCAAAATCCCTGTTTGAGCTGTGGGGCCGTCGTGCTCCTCACTGTGTCCTCAACTACGTAAACGTGGTGATGCCATTTCTCAATCACCGTGGCTGAAGACTTGGATGGGGTGATGTAAGAAGCTGAAGTCTTTGGGTGTGAGTGAATGCCTGCGCCACATGTGGCCGAGAGCCACAAATCACATTGTGAGTTGTTGGTCATGAAGACGTAGAGCAGACCACATTACAAAATGGTGAGATGATGGTGGATTCATTCATGCTCTCAATATAAGTATTACAGGACTTCGTTTCTTCGAGATTCATCATAGCAGCATTCATCGTACTTCAAATTCTGTCAAAGATACGTTCACACATTTGATCAATAAATTCACAAGTAGATCTCCATAATCCACAGACTACTTCACCATGGATGCAGCAGCCAGCGCCGTCAATAAGCTCTTGTAAGCCTGCTATGACTTTCCAACAAGGCTACATATGACTAATAGAGCGACAACAGGAGCAAGACAGGAGAGAAAGACACCACAGTCGAGCAAGAAGTCGCACCAGCCGTCGAGCATGACACCATTGTCAAAGAGCATGAGACACGAGAGCAGAAAGTCGTAGACAAGGAGAAGCACGTCGACCATTACCACACTACTGTGCAGCCTCTCCAAGACCAAGAAGTCCGGGAGACAAAGCACGACCACGAGCAAGCTCCTACAGAATATCGCAAGATCAATAAAGACGCCAAAGCAGACGAGGCCCAAGCACAAGCCGCTGCAGAACGCGAGAAGTTCAGAGATACAACCGACGAGGGCGTCACACATGAGAAGAAGGTCAACGAGGGAGGGGTTGTTGGTGAGCAGGTTCATCACCACTTGCACGAAGTTGTCCAGCCTGTGATCGAGAAAGGTCAGTCATCCTATAGATCCCCTCTCAATTCCGAAGCTAACCTCACCTCGCAGAAATCGTGAAGCCATCTGTGACACACAAGACAATCCCGGTCAAGGAAGTCATCCAAGAACAATCGCAGAACCACGGCGTCACAAGAAAGGAGCCAATCTCTGTCGATGAGTTCACGCACCGTCTAGACGGCGAAAAGAAGACTGAGCACAAGGTTGCTGGCGAGCTTCCTGCTGAGCAGTAGTCGCGTCGTCTTCGATCACATTGTACGATTTGATTTCAGCGATACCGATCCTCAACTAGCTACGGTTGAGTAGAGCCATGCTTGAACATGAAAGACGAATAAATCCAATGCGCAGACATGTTTTATGCTGCTTGGAGACTTAAATATGAGCGCGGTCTGATTGCCAACGTCAACGGTGCTAGTAGAAAGTTCACATCCGCTTGCTCGGTCAGATCTATGTATCGTGCCATTACATGCGGCATTTGTACCAACACTCATTCGTTCGCCCTTACGTGCTGATCACGAAGAGTTTTCGCCCCATATTTGCCACTCAAGTAACATGCAACGCATTAATCGCAACAGTCATCGCTGTCATGCGTTTAATGTCGAAAGGCTTCACTGCTCTGAGCGGCTCTGGACACGCCGTGGTACGAGGATCTCTCCCGAGACCTTTTCTCGTCACCGGATCCTATGAGCCGTCGCGTCGCAGGGGGGTGATGAGGCAGGATCAAGCATCGAGTTGGTCATGGCAAAGGAGCATCCAAACCTGTCGATGGCGCGATTAGAACGTCCATATGTGGACTGTAGATCCTGTGCTTCGCCCGTAGTGTATCAGTCATTATCGTAAAACGCATCGCTGGACAGCACAATCAGCACATCAATTCGCAGTTGCTTCAACAGGTCAGGAACACTCACATTCTCAACGCCGTATGTGTCCCAACAGGAACCCCTAACCTCTTCGCCAGTCCAGGTGTGCTAATCTTCACCCCTTGCGAATTGCCATTCCCAAAGTGTCGATGTATCTTTGCTGTAGGTCTCCAACTCTTCCCGGGAACATATATCGGAGCGTCGGCGGCCGCTTCCTCATCTCTCGGGGGCTTTGAGGTTTTCCTCGCCGAGTTAGTAGCCCAACGAGTCAGACCAATGTCGTTGCGATAAGACATGCGCTCCGCTGTCTCGGCTGTTTGTTGCTGAAATTCGAGAACTGCTTGGTCGAAAAGCTGCTCGATTGAGGTTTTGCCAGGCTCTGAGATACCCAAAACGACTTGAGCTTTGGCTATGCTAGGCGGACGAGAATAGATTTCTTCTTGTCTGCTCGGAATACTGGCTGAACGCGAGTGACATCTGCTGCCGCGAGGGCGATAAGTTGTAACACTGTCGTCTTGTGAGAACTGGTGTGGAGCTAATGCTTTGCTTGGTGGTCGTCGATCTCGCGAAGCTTGTCTTCCTGGCGGCAGTCCTGCGATTCGAGTGGCGGCGTGCTGCTGTAGGTTGCCATCTGCTGAGATGTGATTCTCTAGCATTTTCAAGGTATTTTGACGTTCGGCTTCGGTTGCATCAACGCTGCGCTCTCTCCTCTGCAGATCCATGGCTTCTTCGTAAGACGGCGGAGAAGGTCGTACCGCCTGCAAGCTGTCTACGCGAATTGGGAAGTTCTTGTTCGCTGAACGCACGCGCGTCTTCCTTCGCATCTGCCTTTCACTTTTCCCGTCCTTGTCCTGTCGCGGTACTGATCTTGTCTCCTCGTCGACTTTGTTGGATCTCGTGTGCTCACTGCTGGGCTTCAGATGTCGGGTCGATGCATCGGGAGACAAGATTTTTGGAGCTTGGGAGCCTGGCGGGAGGGGAAAATGGTATACGACATTGTCAAGCTGGTAGGGCACGAACACAATGTCGCCTGGCAAGCATTTCGCATGTGTTTTGACCAGTCCAACGTCGATCAAAGTCCAAGCTACTTGATTTGGATCCAGATGTGCAGAAGATTTGTGCCGTGTGGAATTGCCGCCTTTTAGAATCCGATCGTGTTGCTGGCCCTGAACGCATTGCATGGCTTGCGGTATGATGCGGTTTATACAGCTCTCGTTTTGACAAGATCAGTGTATGAACTCTGGCATCACTCAGCCATGGGGATGATCGAGACCTCGAGTCGCTGGCGTGCATGCTTTGCTGTGTATCTTACGGCGGCCGCACAACGTAAAGATACAACGAAGTGACGTGTTGGTTTTGCACGGGGCACTGATCCGGTAGCTGTTGCCATGAAGGCTGCTGGCATAAACCCTGCTGTATCCTGTTCTCACAGCAAACCTAAACACCCATTGGTCGAAGTATCCTCGCCAACCTAAGGTTCAACACAGCCATGTGCATCAGTGGAAAGTTATTTATGAACTCTACTCTCCTGAAAATCCCAGGAAATCTGTGCTCTTCTTTTCTTGCTTCACGCTGAGCGCACCCAGCTTCCGTGCCGAACTGCACGATGAGCTTGTTGCAAATGAAGCGCGCTTCATCTGCATCGGGCAGCGGAATTCAGACAGATGCCATCTTTGTTTGGTCCTTCCCAAGAGTAAGAGTTCTCCTGACCAGCATCGTTGTGGGGAGAGCTCGAATTCCAAGCCCGAAAGCAGCCATTGCAAAGACAGAAATTTATTGAATGTGATCGCCAAGCTCACACTTGATTCTAAAAAGAGAGTGAACTTGCAATCCTGGAGAGGTTACTCGTGACAACCGAGGACATCCTTTGGACAGCTCCAGTGGCGCGGCTCATGGTGTTCAGTGAGCAATACTTATCGCACACAGGGTGCACAACAAGAAGCGACTATGGCGATAGATTAGCCAACCATGGTTGCTCTCTCCTGCAAAAGGCTGTGTTGTTGCATCAGAGCCGTATTCTCGCGGAACTTCGTGTCTGTGTAGCATTTCTTGTACAGCTACACCTGATTGTGTCACGATGTTGACCCTCGAAAAAGTGCCTTGACAGGTCATGACATACCAGATCTCGCTTGCGAGATCTTCAGGCGTCGATTATAGTAGAGTCTGATACGGGAGTTACTGGTTGAGTGACACGAGCTTTGGCCCAGGCCAAGCAGGGTAGCCATTGCTCGTCAAGCTCTTTAGCGACAATTGTAGTCAGCTGTTGCCCAATTCCTTCACTAGAACGTTTCCAAAGAGTGAGTAGAAGCTTTAAAAATGATGAAGATTTTGGAAAGCTGCACTTACAAAGCCCACAGCTTGTAATCCACTTGATGAAGCACCACTCCGTAGTGGGCGAGGATTGCAAGTGCGAGTGGATCTCGGTGACGAAGCAACGAGATGTAGGCGTTCCCACTGAGGATAGGGTAGCACATTGCCACGCCAAATGGTCGATCTTTGAACACCAAAGGGGCCGCAATGGAGCCCAAGCTGTAAATACTATTGTGATATGCCTTGCGCCGGGTTGCTGCGTCCAAACCGCTCGTGGTATGGCTCTCGAGACATGCCGTTTCAGCGCAGTCCAACAGCGAATTCAATGCGGATCGTAGCCCGGGCTCCAGACCATCCAAGTCCTCCCTGACTGGTTCGGTCCTTTCCAGAATGACCTTCATCGGCCCGTGATGCAGCCACTCCCAGGCCACTTCTGCAACAACGGCGGTTCCGGAGAGGGCGTCGAACATGTCGATTACTCGAATGACCAAAGGGGGTGCGATTTCTTCCTCGTCTGACAGCATGCCGAAGCAGATGATAGCGGTGACAATCGAGAATGCGAAGAGAGCATGGCAGTTTTGTTCGTCGATGTTTTGGAGCATAGGTATATAGAGATTGAGTGCGTGTTGCTGATGATATCGAGCTACATTCATCAATGGCTGTCTCTGGCTACCCTCGGACTCATGACGGCGATGTAGCGCTGAAACGGCGAGAAGACCATGGAGAAGAAACGGATAAGAAAAGGCCATCCTCGGAACTGCATCTTGCCAAAGGTGGTCATCGTCCGCCCGATCAGTCATGGTGCTGTACACGACTGACGTGTAGTGATGTAGGAGCTCCATGTCTCGCAACGGAAAGATCTGTGCATCTGCTGAGGTTGCACCCAATGCACCAGGCAGAGCTAGCACTTGGTTTGAATAGTGGCATGGCCGGTTTCCTCGCGTACAATTGCGGCAAATGGGCTTCTCTAAATCACACCGGACCTTTCGTGCTTTGCAGGTGCCGCATCCATCGCGGGTTTTGGTGTGAGG
>JAASLG010000825.1:0-10147 GCA_013365235.1 Cercospora sesami
TCAAAGCAGGTCAGGAGGCTGAGCTCCTCCACTAAGAGCCTTCAAGCTTCGAGTAACATGCTTACGCTTCGAGTGACACCAGCCAAGCTCAGTACTGCTATATCAAAGCAGCCGAAAAGGAGGGCTGCCACGACTGCTGCGCACGAAGAGTTCCAAGAAATCACAACGACTGGAGTAACTGCTCTGCCGACTCCAGAAAGCACGCCAGGCAGCAAGTCTCTTGCAACTCCAATACACACGCCTCAAAGCGGTGGCTTCCTTGTGGCGGATCTCGAAGAGCCATCCGCAACACCAGAATTGATACAGCTGTCCCGCAAGCTTACAGCACGTCGACCCATCGATTCCAAGGAAGAGCCTCAAGGCCACCCTGAAGTATGGGCAGAGAGCCGACAAGCTCTTTGCGAGACAGTGCCCTATTTCAAGTCGCCGCAGAGCGGATGCTACCAGAACAGCGGCCATGTCTATGCATTTCTCTACGATGGAGTGGGAAATTCTCGAGAGTACATGGACACAGATGTTATCATTGCTCGAGCTGGAGGAGGTATGCAGGCTGATGCAAGTGGGCAACTGCTGCAGGCCAAACACCATTCTTTGGACGACGCCCAAGTCCAGGCTGTGCTAAACGACATTGAACATCAAAACCCCATTGTTGTGATTTGTGGCAACAAGAATGCTGGTGCAGTATGCAAGATGCCGCATCGTTACTGCGTGCTTGGTTGGTATAAGCCAGTCGCGGTATGGGAAGAGAAGACATCAGGCAAGGGAAAGAAAGCATGGACGACTATCAAATTCCGACTCGAGCGGCTGCAGGACGGCGAGCGGGCATGGCATGCCCCAGCACAAGAGACTATTACTGCAAGTGACCGCCAGATCGCAGGAACACTAACCAAGAGCGCTTGTCGCGACTGCAATATTGAGTCGCCGCAAGTATACTTGAATGGATGGATGTGCCTCAACTCAGCGTGCGACCAATTTTGGACGCTTGGTGGCAACGTGCCCTCTGGTAATCTTGCATTCAATCCTGCCTTTCTCCTCCACCGAACCCGATGGCAGAATGAAGACGAGCCTTTCAGCGTACAACCACCCATACCTGACAGCGGGAAAGTTATGGGTGACAATTTGACCAACATTAACACTCGAGGTGTTGTCTGTCCACAGTGTGGGCGTTGCAACCCTCGAAGACTATGGCGAGGGTGGGCCTGTGACAATCCGCATTGTAACTTCTCCAACTTTCCCAAGCACATCACGGTCAAGCCTGCGATGCTGCACCAGCCTTGGGATAGTACAGGCGAAGGGCCAACGCTGTCTCGCAACAGGTATGCCAAACATCTAGGTGTCAAAGTGGCAGTCGAACACCACAGACTTGGATTCAAGATCTTCACCTACACATTTGATGGAATCAATGGCAAGCTGGTCCATGCGGTCAGCAATGCAAAGATCAATTCAGCACCTAGAGGACCTGATGAGATGTTCGCCGCGATGCAGAGACAGGACGACCCAGAGATGGACTTGCATCTGGAGAGAAGACCATTCATTGGAACAGGAGGCTCGGCAACTCTCAAGCTGAAGACAGCTTCTCCGAGTACGTTGAGAGAAACACCAGAGGCGCACAAACTTGGGGCGGATGCAGGAGTGGTAGAAGATTCGATTGTTGAGAATATGCTTAACAACTCGCAGGCACTTTTCAGCGAGCGACAGAACAACCTCGACGACAGCGAAGACGAAGACGAGGCGGAAGAGCCATCACCACCAAAGAGAGCACGCGGCCGACCTTCCCTTTCAGCCGCGAAAACAACGACCACAACAGCACCCACCGAACCAGGCGACTTGATGACAGCCTTCAGCGTCAACTACGGGATGCCCTACAAATTCGTCGCCGGCGGCTCCAGCCTGCCCTTCTCTTCCGCCCCCTGGCCAGTCCGCGCCTGTCGCGCAGATCTCAACTGGGCATCCAAAAACTTCTCCTCTCCCTCCGACCACACAGACTTCAACGAACAGCTCATCTTCGCCTACATGGAAGGACAAAAAGTGGAATACCACGACGACGGAGAAACAGGTCTTGGCCCTCGCATAGCTTCCATGTCCCTCGGCAGCAAAGCAAAAATGATGCTCCGCATGAAAGCCAAACATTTTGTAGGATGCAGCAAGACTGGGATTCTGACACCTGAGAAACCAGTCCCAGGCTCCATTGGCGGAAGAGAAACATATCTCAAACGCCTAGCTGCTTGGGAAGAAGTACAAGAGTTGCGCACAGATAAACGCGCCTACGAAGCACGCAGAAAAGAACTTCCCCACGAACTCGGCATTTTTGCAAAACGCACGAAGAAAGCAGAAGATTTGGTCACGTTGACGTTGAATCATGGGGATATTGTGTTGATGGAGGGTTATGAGATTCAGAGTTATTTGGAACATAAAGTTGTTCCAGAGGGGTGTTTGAGGTTTGCGTTGACGTGTAGGACGGTTTTGCCAGAGCATTTGAGGCCTGAGGAGAGGCCGGCTTATGAGGTGGAAGAGGATGAGCCGTGGATGGGGAGTTTGGGGAGGTTGGCGGCAGCTGCTGATGCTGCTGAAGCGGAAGCGAAGGCACAAGCAGAAGGGCAGAACTTTGATGGGTGATGGGGACGAACACGTGGTGATGTGAAAGTGGCGAGCGGAGCGAGGGAGTGATGAAGTGGCAAATCGCTCCACGGACGGCAGTAAACGAGCAAGAATGTGCTCGACATCTGTCAATCCTGCTGTTCAGCTGTGATAGTGTGATAACAGAATTGTTGGGGGTCAGCAGTGACAATATACACCTTAGCTGGACTGTTCGCTAGCGGAACGAAGTGGTATACAGTACTGTCATCCGAAATAGTGCCTGCCTTTTGGCCGTCAAAGTACACTACAAAGGTGGTCAGCAGTCATCACTGGCTAGCTGAAAGTCCATTCTCTCGATCATGATAGGCCGGAGAAAATCAAAGAAGGCGAAGTCCGTAGAGTAGTGGCTGTTGCTGAAGTATTTGTAACAAATCAGCTTGCTTAGCTGAGCGTTCGCGCTCCTCGGAGGGAACAATGTACGCAGAGTCAGCCGCTCGCATGATACGGACGCAGGGTGTCAAATGGCCAGTGAGTGGTAGGATGCAGGGCTGCAGATGGAGGGGTCCGGGGTGCAGGAGTGTCTCGCTATTTTTCCTATAGTGTGCAGGGCTAGGGTTAGCTGACCAGATTTGGGATCCTGATTACCCTGATCTGCGAAGGCTGGGTACGAGAGGTGTGTAGACTGTGTTGAGGAAGGGATCTTCACGGGGTGAAAATTGGGGGTACAGATGGAGTTGAATATGACGAGCTATTTGATGCACACCTTGGTGAACGAGCGCAATGAAGGGCGTTGACAATTCCCACCACGGCGACACGAGAGTTCTGACCGTGAAATGGTGTGATGTTCCGCGGAGGTTCCGGTATAGCATGATCATGACTCTCCCTCCTCTCCACCAGAAGAACAGGCTATACGAAGTAGAGTGGACGAACAATGAATTGTGGTTGGACATGCCACGAGGCCGAAGGAAGGCGGGAGGGTGCATAGGGCAGTCTGACCACGATTCGAGGCACCGAAAGCTGGCTGCGAGGGTTAGTCGCGGAGGCGAAGTGGTTGTATTTCTGTCATCTGACGCGGCTCCAACATGCACCTGGCCAAATCAGGTGGACTTGGATTTTGGAGACAGGTGGTACAGGCGCACCGACGACCTCGCACATGTTCGCAATGCTGTGAGGGATTATGCGATGTCGATCACGTCCCAAACAGGTTGTCAGCAAGCTGCAGGCGGTGGTGTAAGCTTCCTCGAAAGGTATGCCGGATTCCGGCGATATGGTGTAGAGGGTGTCGCGCTATAGTGGGAGACCCCGGCGGATTCCTGGTATAGACGCATGTCTCAGTCGCGAGAGAGGGTCACTTGCCATTTGCCACTTTCGCACAACCGGTTTCTCTGCAGTGGAGCAAGTGCCGCGTAGGATAATACGCACACTTTGCTAGGCAGTGCCGGGAGAGGGTGTGCGAGGGTGCGACGATGTTTCACTGCCCGTGTAGCAGGCAGATTCGCCACTTGCGGCTCAAGAGCGTTGCGAAGGTATATTTCGGTGCCGCAGAGGCAGGTGTCGGTGTAGGAGATATCACATGGTGGTCAGCTGCCAGCCGCAAGGGAATATCAGCCAACTCCCACGCCCTCATTCCTTGTGGCGGGCGCTCCCCATTCGGGCGCGGACGGGACAAACAACCACATTGCGCTGCTGTCGGCAGAGGAGAGCTTGCGCATGACGATGATTCATGATGAATTCTGCTGGCCGCAATGCTGCGCTGGCGGCGGGCAGAGGTCCGGTGTCCGCGTCGCGAATGAGGCTCAGGTCGACGGGTTGTTGGAGAGGGTGTGCTCGGTGTGGTGGTAGGAGGTGATGTTCCAGGATCAGCGGGCCTCCTCTCCTCTTTCGTGGGGGTTCCCGCAGGGTCGAAGCGAGGAAGAGCCGGACTGGCGGTTTCGACCGTCGAACGTGTGCGGCCGTGGTTGGATGTTGCGCGATGCTGTCCTGTTCGCCATGCGCAATTCGGTCATGACATTGGCATTGGGCAGCGCGTCGTTGTTGCGGCCATATCCACATACCAGAAGGGCAGTGTGAGAGGCAGCAGAGAACAGAGCAGCAGGTTACACCACGTCCAGCCACAATCAATTGCGCTTCGATGGTTCCGTGCGCCGTCCCGCGCGGCGCCAGCCGAGCACTGGCTCGCGCTTGCACTCGCACTTCGCTTTGGGATGGATGATGACCACTCCATCACCCTAACACCTGATGTCCGCCGCACACCCTCTCCGCTCACGCCCCCCGTGTCGCGGACAAGCTTCGATGCATGATGCACAGAACTTCCAGGGAGGCAGAGCAGAGCAGACGCGCGCGAGTCGGAGCAGAGACGGCCCACACTACTGCAGGCCATCGCCAGAATCGCGAGTGCGCCAGGCGCGGCCGATGCCTCATTCAGGCAGCGGCAGTCGAGTACCTGCAGCTGTTCGTGCAACCCACCGCGCGCTCGAGCTCGACGCTGCCCACAATGCACTTGTGCTGGACTGCTGCTGACGCGGGATGCGTAGCTTTGCCCGCCTCTTTTTCGCGACCCTCTCTTGCTCGCTCGCAGCCGTGGATGGCATGCCATGGCATTTCTGGCGAACGCGTCTGTCTCACGGATGACTGCTTGATCAGTCCATCACATGCGGCCGGCGATGACTGAGTGACGCAGCCACCACGAACGCCGCCCCTCCGACCAGGCGGCGACTCATTTGCATCCTGCGTGAATGACTGTGCGTGTGTGTGCCGTCTGTCTGCCTGCAGCACTCTCTACTTACTTAGGTGATGCCTGTCGCTGCTCCTTCTGCAGCTGCTGCATTGTTGCACCCCGATCGTCCGCCGCCCCTCCTTCTGTGCGACCAGCATATACCTCCCCAAACTACTTGAACAGACGACCTCGCACGACGTGTCGTCGCCCAGCTCCTCACCACCACGCACCGCCCCTCGTGGTCGGACGGCGGATCGGGCCTGCACCTCTCGACCGTCCACGTCCACGATCGCCTTCTGCTCCTGCACAGCGCATCGCATCGTCCCGGCTGAACTCACGCCTGAACTGCGGCGCTTCTCTTCCCACACGATCTGCACCATTACACCACTCGCGCATCTGGTTGCCTATCCCACGCCTTCCTCTTCGGCTTACTCGCCCATCTTCCAACCACATCTCGTCGACTTCCAGCGCCCAACTACTTAGCCATGCCTTCGCCCACGTTGCCCGACCAAAGCCTCGAGTCTATTGTTGGCGGGAGAAGTTTGACGTGGCCACCAAGGACCGTGCACTGCACCACTAATGCGGACAAGAAACGTATAACAACATCACCACCCACGCCTCACGACACAATGCCTTTCCAACGCAGACAAGCACCGCGAACCGTCTCGTTCGAGGATGAAATCAACGAGGATCCAGCGTCACATTTTCTATCACCTGCCAAAATGGCCTACGAGTACGAAGACTGGGCGGAGGACTCCGACGACGACGCCGAAGAGGTAGAGTGGGACGCCGGTATCACCGACTTTGCCCTCTTCCACCAGGACCGACGTCAAGCTCAAGCACGACGCACATCGGTGCCAGACCGATGGGAAGCCCTGTTGTCCAGTCAAGCCTCTGCACTGCAACGTGCCGTACAACGAAACCGCTCAGACTCGGATCCAACACGAGCCCGCACATGGACGCCACTCGCACACGACGTCCCGCATCTCACTCCGGACAACTCCCCAACACTGAGAGACGACTTCGACATCGATCACTACTGCGGAGGTCATGCTCCCCGTCCCAGCATTCCGGACTACTTGCAATCTGCCTTTGCACCTTCGGAGGAACTCTCAGACGATGACGACTACGACTACGAGACAGATTCCGACGATGAGGAGCTACCCATCGACTACCTCGTGGAGCGCGCACGTGAGCGAAGACGTGCCGCTCGCAAAATGGAACGCCCAGGCATGCGATTTAACAGGACCATGTCCGGCAAGGTCCACGTGTGGCGACGACCGAGCTGGCAGCTCCACGATGTCGGTGAAGATCCCGAAGCCGAGCGCAGAGCTGAGCTCGCATCTGTGCAGCACGATCAGCCCCGTGTGCAACATCAGGAAGCCGAGCAACGAGGCCGAAGGCGGTGACGCGGTACCGCAAACCATGCATGAGTATTGAAGCATGCAAGCTATTTTACCAAGCCATCAGACTGTGTACCAAGAACGATTTTTGCATTTCCAAATGTGGTTAAGAATTGCATTCTGTGGCGTTTCTATTGCATTGGATCGATTATTTGGGAGAGGTTGCGGGACGAAGTCGCATTATCTGCATGACGAAAGGGCATCAAATTCCTGCTATTGCAACAGACTGGCGAAAGGATTCCTTGTCATATGCATACGAAAGGCGATGTGGCGCGATTTTTGAGATTCGATTTTCTGTTGTTCGCAAACGTCACTGGCTGGCAGAGTTGCATGGGTTTTATTGGGCGTTGATTTCTGCATCTCGGTGCATTGTTGGGCATAATTGCATGAGAGATACCACCTTTGTTTTCGGTTGACTGTGGAAATGGCTACGAATATGATTGAAATGAAACGAATTGGCACGTGGGACATCTTCTCCTCTTCTTCTCTACTTTAACCTTCTGCAAACGATCTCCTTATGAACATCGTCGCAAATATATTCTTGTTGTTCCCACTGATATCGCTCTTCACGAGACTCTGCAATCCAATTGGTTACCGACAGCGCGAACCGCTCGAGCACGACAGCCTGCAAGCTGTGAAAGCTGCGGTAGCTGTATGCTGCTTCCCCGTCACGCGCTCCAGCAATGCAGTGGTAACCGTGGTATTCCCCCACTTTCTCTTGCCTCGCTTCCCTCTACCACAATTTCTTTTATCGCACAATCACCCACGACCCGAGCCAAGGAAGACTATGATGGCAAAACTGTGGTAGCGACGGCTGGTGAAGTTGCGAGGAAGACAGACAGCATACATCATAGTAGCGGTGTCGCCGCGGACAACATACCGTGGACGAAGATTTCTCGGATTCGCTGCCGGTACGGTAGAAATGAGGCTGACAAGACTGACGATGTTGCTGCTGCTGCATATGATATGATTGAACCTTTTTTGATGCATGCATGCATGCAGAATGGAGATTTGTTCAGCCATATACCACGCCTCGTGTGAATTGAAACATAGCTGACTGGCGGCTGGCTGCAATGATATTGAATTGATGACTTGGCAGTCGGCACGTCTCAGTTTCGAACGTTAATGAACGAATGTCAAGAGAGACAAGCAAGAGCATTGTGTCATGATCTCTCGTGATGTTCACGTGGACAAAATACGATATGCACGATGAAGGAATCTTGCGTCTATACCACAAAAAAAGCTTCAGCCGCTAGATTATCGCAGTTGTACGATGGACAGGCAGAGCAGAGTTGTATGTGAAACCCCCACGCTTTTCATGCTGCTTGAAAATACGGTACGGTACGGTACCGTTCTACTGGAAACAATGCAGTGTTGCTGGTTGGTTGGCTGGAGAGCTATAGCTTCCATCCTTCGACAACCTGCTACCTCCATCCTACACCGCTTAGTTAGAAAGTACCCATTCGCGATTTCCAGAAACAGCAAACAGGATCGTAGATCTTTGTGGTTGGGATCGACATGGGGTTGGTACTTGGTCTTCCATGTTGTTGCTCCCGCGTGGTTTGTCGCCGCGCTGTACTGTACCATACATCATGAATACTGGTTCCGCCCGGAGGATGGATTGTGATCATATCGTACGCGCGCGGGAAGACAAATGTCACACGGCAGGGTGATGGGCGGCTAGGAAGGAGTGTGATGTGATTGAGGAAGGAAGTGACAAGTCGGTCAACGGTCGGCGTGGAGTAGCGGAGCAGGACAGGGAACCGTGGTATACAAGTACAAAGTCGCCGGAGTATCAAAAACCCTACCGAAGAATAGTGAGGAGTGGAAGCAGGCTTCTGATGCAGGAAGTGGGAAGACATACGGATGAAGTCGGGCAGAAACCACCCACGGTCATGTCTTTCCGAGCAATCTAGGTGTATGCCAGCAACACCTCTGCATCATGACGATGCATTGCAACGGAACACCTGCTGAGAAAGAGAACGCCGTAGAAGGATCGCGGCTGAACTGTACTCACAACGTGGGCATCAGAGTACAAGCCATGACGGCAACGGCAACCCGCACACAAAAGTCTGCTGACTGGTTGTTTACCTTGGCAATGCAAGCAAAGGCGTGGCACTGGCACATAGACGTCGGTCGGGTAGCTGCGCTTTAACGATTCCGCGGTTCTGCTTCGGTGTACAAAAGTACGAGCAGTACAAAAAGTTGTCAACTTTGCCGATTCGTGGAAAAGGTAGCATGTGAAAGCTGCAGCAAGATGTGATAACGGTATACCAGAATAGGAAGTACATAGGATGGCTTGTGAATGATGAGGAGGAGCTTCTTCCGCACTAGTATGTCGGAGTGAGGCGAGTAGTCGTAGTCGGCTTAATCGCCATGGTGTCGGAGTTTCATCCGGAGAGGAATCCATTCCTGGAGTCAATCGCTTTTGGCTTATTATTTGCATAACCTTTGATGATGTGCATGACATAGATTTAATCGAGATCCAGTCCATCTATCGCGCATTTGCCTGGTCTGTTCACACGCATCATCGTATGCGAGCGAGCGGAGAAAGATCCGGAGGCCGGAGTTGTTCGTAGCGAATGGCTTCATGATGCCTTGACTGTTAGAATAGCGCGAAGCGAGTGCCTTGAACTTGACTGAAAGAGGCACACACCCGTCCCATTCGGTCGTCCCTCCGAAACAATCGTTCACGCTTCGCAGCCGACATTGTTCGACGGGTCATTCTCGTTCAAGCCTCCCTCGCGACGCGTTTCTGCCACTCTCTGACCCGCCTCTCGTAGACGATAGCCCTCCCCTTTCCAAGCGCTCTCCCGGTGTCATAGTTCTCGTCATAGTTGTCGAGGAAAATCCTGTACTCTCGCATCTCCATCAAGTCTATCTTGTAGGCTTCCTTCTTGCGATGCAACTTATCGATGAAGGCAGCCATTTGCGTCCGGCCCTTCGCGGTCTTGGGCATGCTCATCAATTGCTTCTTAAGCTCGGCTCGTTGTTGGCGAATATCTTGCAAATCGAATTGAGCTTGGGCGATCGCTTCTTGAACTACGCACAGAGTAGCATGAACACCGTCCCCTTGCCGGTACTTGAAGTCTGAGGGTTTGGTAGGCATTGGCAGCAGTAAGTATGTCTTCGATGATTTGATGGGAAGGCCGTTGATATTTTGCTGGGGTGCTGAGGTGAGAATCGTTTCCGTGCTGGTTGGCATACACTATGTGGGCTTTGCGCCGATATATCTACAGTCCTGAGTTTGCCGTGTCAATGTATTCACGGATGCTGATCGACTCGTCCCCTTCTATGCTGGATACAAACGCGTCAAGCTTCCAGTATGGTGTACATTCTCGACTCGGCGTACCCTGAGTCTCATTCACGACGGTCGCCGAAGTCGTGATCGTCTATCGTGACCCTGTCGCGAAGTATAAACCTCTCGTGCTCGATATGTGGCTGCCACACA
>JAASLG010000826.1:0-11984 GCA_013365235.1 Cercospora sesami
GTGGGTGGGCTCAAAAAAAAGGTTGATCAATGTCCGCCTTTGGGCGAGCCTTGGCTTTTTGCAGGATTTGGCCTCAAATTAAATCCTGTCGGTGCGTAGAGAGGGAAAGGAGGGTCGTGAGACGAAGTGGTGGTGGTGAGAGTGAAGGGGTTGCAGTGAACAGTGAAAAATGAACGCACAAGGTAAGCCGATGGCCACGCCAGAACCTGACACACCACAAGTTGCGACTGACTTGGTGCAGAGCGATCGATAGTGGCTGAGGCCAACCACGAGCGTGGTCACATGGATCAGAACAAACTCCGCCGTTGACGACCGGCAGCGAGGCCATCCACAACAAGAAGACGCGCTCAATCGATGAGAACCCTCCATTCAAAGAGCTTTGGTACGGCTGCACCAGAAAAATCGGAAGGCGGCATCACTATCACGATGACCAGATGCCAGATGCATACACAAACACAACAGTCGCAACACATCTTCAACGCACGTCTGGAGCAGCTTGGAAAGAGCAGATACCTCGATCGATCCTCCTCACTCAGCACAAGTCAGCTCAGCTCATTGATTACTCTGCAAATGTCGGAGAGGCGCAGCTCGAGGATTCAGTCCAGTGGCTTTGCTCGCAATCGCATACAGCTCAACTTCACATACGCTCATCCATCACCACAAGGTCCGATTCCGCAAGACACGGCGTCAAGATCGACTACGGTCACAGACCGGAATGTCGCTCATCCCCGCAACGACTTCACAGCTTTGCGCCAGTCGACTCGGGGCATAAATCTTCACCTCAAAGCTGAGCTTCACAACGACTGTTTGATCTTGGGAACGCTATCTGCGCAGCGAGTGCTACATCGGCCACACTAAACATCGCAACGTGACACTCAGCCTGAAACAACCACACCAACATTCCGTGCGACTCGTTCGTTGCCTCATCCACATCCAGGCGATCTTTCTCGTCAGCGAATTGAAACCTTCCGCAGCCGGCCAATTTTTCTTCCCATCGTAGACAGCGACTGATCTCGACACAATTGAGGACGAAAGTTCGTCCCAGCCACGAGACTCTGCATCCAAACGCGGTCACTGGGTGTTGCAACGTCGCCGTTAAAGCACAACTCCGACGAAATTCAGCTGCCATATCCGCCAAAATCACTGCGTCAACATACGTTCGCAAGAGCCAACACACTGCCGCTGGCGCTGGTACGATGCAGACAAAGTGCGCTGCTTCATCATTGCGCTTTTCACCACCACCACAACAATACAACACCGCAGGGCCTCGTCTCAAGGAGGGTCGTGTCGGGCTTCATGGCACCGAGCGGGAAGATATAGTTCAGAAGTGAGAGGAGGATTGCATGAACAGAAAGCAGATGAATGAAGGGAAACAATGAGTCTGGCACAGTCTGTTTCCGACCGGCAGTATCGGGACAGACATGACATGCAATCTGGGCTACCCAAGAAGGAGAGTTTTTGACGATATTTATGATGAGGATTCAGAAAGCACCACAGCATCAGAACGCATAAATGCCACGATACTCTTGCTCTACATGCCATGCTTCGTGCGAAAGTGAATAGTTTTGACTTGGTTGCATGCCCGTGAACACCTTTTTGACGTTGCTACACGAGTGAGACGATCACCACCTTGGCCTCTTCTCCCCGGAAGCCGCCTGCAGTAGCAAGTCGGTTATTTTGAAAATACATGGTCATAAGTTGACGTGCCTTGGGCGAAAAGAAATTTGACCAGATCTGGCTGAAAGTTGCTTGTTTATGACATCGCATTCGTCGATACCATGAGTATCTCGGCTACCGAAGATGATTGAGGGATCTTCTCAGCTTCCATTCCTAACAGGCGCAGCCGCCCAAAAGTGTTGACAATACAGCAATATCGCCTGCCGGCCCAAACATTTTGCTTCTATATATCGCTGACCGCTGGTCTCGTCGTCAAAAAGCGCGCTGTGCTCCTGTCTCGCATCGACTTCGACAGAAGCAGCGGCCCCGGTCAATGTGCCATCCATGCCATCATGGAAGCCCCCGCTAGACATAATGACGCCCTTGGAGAACAGATGCTCGACGAATCCGTAAAAGAGTGATCGGCTCTTTTACGTTGGGTCATCCGAAGGGTAGACTGTGGTCATGGCCCACTGCTTGAAGTTGCCGAATTCGACAAGAACGCTTCGAGCGCGCGAGCGCAACACTATTATCTGTCCCTTCTCAGTGAAGAAGCCCAGAGAGTGCGGGTTCTGCGCGCTCTTCGAGGTCCGCGAGACGATGTGAATGGTGAACTCGCGGCCTTGCACTCGTGCAGTGGTGGCAATGCGATCCTCTTCGCCATCATCGACCTCGATCATTTCGGCCAGCCCGTGCTTCCTGAACAGTTTGCGCAAGGTGCCGCATTGTCCAGAGTAAGCAGCGCTGACGCCGATGTCCTTGGCCTTGATTTTCTCCATCGGCTGGGCGGGATCGGTCTGCTGTGGCTCGAATGCGAGAAGCTCCTTGACGAAGCAGAAGAGAGACTCGGGCTCTTCATCGTTCCAAGGACGTGCCCTTCTCATACTGCTCAGACTTAGCTCCCTTCCCGTCGATAGCGATAGCTACACGCATTGAGTGAGCCCAGCGGTCGCCAAACTTTGTAGCCATGAACTGCTGAAAGATACGCTGGACTGGCGTGATGACCGATGCGTTGGGCGCACTCGTCAGCTTCGCCTCAGCAGTGTTGTAGACAAGCTCGGCCAACGGCTGCGCGATATCTGGGTGCGATCGGTACTGCACACTCAAGTATGTCTCGGCAATATCTTCGTCGCCGGCATCCTTGGCTTCTTGCAGATGCTTCATGATTGACTTCTTCATGAGCGCAGCTTCCTTACGTCTATCCTTAGACGTCATGTGAGGATCACACTGGTTCAGGTCGCCAGTGGCGCACACCTGTCGAGCCGAATTGAATGCGCTAGCCAAGACCACGGCAGTATCAGCATTGGAAGACAAGCCAGCCTCGTCGATAATGATCAACTCCGGCTTGGCCCACGTGGCGAGCTGAAAAGCGCTGGCCGAGTTGGTTGTCACGAACCGCACGTTGATTTTGCTCGCGAAATCGGTCACGAACATGCCCTCCTTCTGGCGCAGCTTCAGCAGTATCGCCTTCTTCTCGTCCTTGGGCGCATTCTTGTGCTCGGCCAGCAAGGCAACGTACTCCACGCACTCTTTCGAAATTGGCAAGCGCGCGTTGATCAGGTTCTTGATGCTGGTGGCCAGGACGTGTGCGTACGCGTGTTCGCCGCCCAGCTGAGCCACTGTGTCTCAGTAGTCATTGCCCATCTGTAGATCACTGTTTGGGTTGGTCACACGATTGTAGTACTCGAGCAACGTCGCACTCGCGAAGTACACGTTGCGAGCCCGCGTGAACTTGTTCTTGGCCGAGGACTGGTAGGTCCTCGCCTTGAACTCGTGCATGACATTGTCGACCCGGCTATTCACTGCCGCCGCAATCACGGTGGTAAATCCGCCCGCAGCAAAAGTCTCAGCCATGGCAACGATAGTCTTCATTGCAAGATTGACCAAGGCTTCCAATCCATGATCGTGGTCACGGCAGCAAGCTGATGTGTGTTCAGGCCGTAACGATCAAGGACCTTCTCCATTGCTGGACGCTTTCCATTGTTCTCGATCTGGGTCTTGATCCAGTCTGGCTGTCTCGTACGCTTCGCCAGGCCATAAATTTGTGCGGGAAAACCTGGTCCCACCATACGATGCTGACCGCGGCCCAACTCCTCCAACGCGCGGATCTTCCGATCATTTGAGTTCTTGTCGACCCATACGTCAAGCTTGACCAAGTATGAGCGATCCTCCACTGGCCTAAGTGTGAGCTCATCCTAGCTTTTGAGGTATTCTTGACCGCTCAGATCGACGTCGGTGTTAGTCGGCGTCTTCGGTCGCATGATTCGGCCAGAGAACTTCAACGTCACCGGCTGCATCAGATCATCATCTTCGATGGTCAAGCGGACATTGAAGGTACCACCCTGGTCTGGAAGCAGCTCAAGACCTCGGATGATCTTCTCATCGTCGTCTTTGATGACAGACATGGAGACTATCATGTCGATGCGGTATCCACTGTTATCGCCCTCATCCTTGATGAACCATGCCTCGATCCACTTCTCGGCAAGGCTTCTCTTGACAAGCTCGAATTTTTTCTGCGCCTCGCGATATTCACCAAGTCGATAGATGAATGTACCTGCCATTGGACATGGCAAGACATTCGGCACCGCCAAACTTGTCCAATTTCTCACAGTGACGGTCTCCGGCAAATTGGCGCCATCGATGCTCCAGCTCACGGTCTGCATAGTGTAAAGCTGGCAAGGAATCTTCAGCTCCTCAAGCTTCAAGTCGGGCATCTCCATGCTGGTACCAAGATGTGCCATCTGAAGCGAATATTGCCAGTATGGGCCCCACGCGCAGGTCGCAGCCATCGCAGGCTCGTAGTACGCCTTGAGTTCGTTGACCTAGGCTCCTCGCTCAGTCTTGCCGTCGAGAATTTAGGCCTCAAATGAAGCGGAAGTGTACAGCAAACCAGCAGCTTGTTGACCTGGAGTCAGCGAAGGGTCGTTACCTGCGAGTGCTTTTTGACTTCACTGGAGGAGATCGTCTGTGCAACGCCCTTGAAGATTGGACGTGTGTGAGCCAGCGTGATGTTGTTAGTCCGAGGGTGGTCTCTGCGATGATCAAGATTCCAAAACCCACCTGCAATTCTCAGGGCGCCCGCTTGGCCGTTGGAGAATTTGCCGGCACTGGCGCTGTCCGCAACCTTGACTTCGTCGGGCAGCGTCATGCTCCTGCCTTTTGCGCTTGACGAGTGAATCATTGCGAAATCCATGTCTTTGGCAGTCTCTTGCTCATCGTCTTCGAAGAGAGTGCGAATGTTGCTGCCAAAGATCCAACACTTAAACCACTTTTCCTGGTCTGGAGGGCCGACATTGATTGAGATAATGAGAGCAGGTGTCTGCGAGGGAGTCTCGAAGCAAGTTCTGATCAGGCTATTCTGACCAGCTTGACCGAACGGGTAGCCTTTACGACAGTCGGAGCCCGCAGTCAGAGAACGATTGTGCTCATCTGGAGTATAGAACTGCTTGATGTACAATGTAGTCGGCAGATTGCAGCGCAGAGGTTCCGCGTTGGCTCCCCCCGCAGTTATCGCCAAACGGTCCCTACCACCGTACCTATAATGGACTGGCTTGAGGTCCATCTGCATCACTGAGTTAGGGTACATAGATTCCTCAAGCTCTGTACCCTTGACGTTGAGGGGAATATTCTTGCTCTCGAATGCGATTGGCTTACCATGTGGAACGCCGGAACCAGTGTCCCATCCGGACTCGATCGATCGACTTGTCAGAGCTGCAAATGTCTTGGCCGCGAAGGCCGTGAGTCTAAACGTGGCTATCATCAGGTCGGCTATCATCAGTTTCGGACTCGTATTCGTCTGAGCTATCGCCATCATGCGAGTTGACGTCGTCGCCGCATTCGCTGTTCTCGTCACGCGAATGCGCGGGCGCACCTGGCTGAGGCGTAATCTTGACCTCGCGCCGCCTATCGTGACCCTTCACTTTTCGCATCGACTTTGGCACCTCACTTGCTTTCGGAGCTTCAAGCCCAGGAGAAGACTCCTCGCTGTTGAGTTCGAGCATCTTTCCAACCTCCAGAAGACCGAATGGGTTTGAAGCGGGCGTCGGCTTGCACTGCTTCGTATTGCGTGGTCCAACAATTTGACCAGCCCCGTGACCGGCCGTTCGCCACTGTTTACCGCCATCGCCACTGTTTACCGCCATCGCCGTTGGTTACCGCCACCGCCATTAAAATCGCTGCCGGCAGCGGCAGAAAAACCAAGCCAGAAGATATGGAGAGGGAAAAGCAACCCCCGTAGGGGTGCTGGGTGCAAGAGGTAGTGGAGGCCCCCCAAGCAAAGCCGAACGCAGAATACCTAGAAGAGAAGGTGTTTGCGAAGCCGGCTTCAAAACAACACCAGGCAATTCGTTAGCGCGACTTGGCAGAGGCTACTCCCGCCCACGCTCCAGAACATTCGGGCGCCGTTGCGCTTAACTTCGATCAAGCGGTCGGCCATGCATGAGAGAGCTTGCCGATGCCGACTCCCTCAGACCGCTCTCTTCGCGGTCGACAAGCGCAGCGCTCCGCGCGCTTCACGAAGCCTTGCGCGAGCATTCACTTCGGATGCTTGACATACAGTATGGATGGGACTCACAGCCTCCACCTCATCCGCACATTCGGATTGGACTTCGTCTTGTATCGTTTGCACTCGTTCTCTGAATGGCGTCGAATATGCAAGCAGCCGCGCCGCGTTCGCTACACGTTCTCTTGGCCAGCTGCCATCTTTCGCAAGCGCTTGATACGATCTCATTGGCTTCATCTTAGGGAACTCGCGTGACAGCTACATCTGGGACTCCATTGAATCAGCCAACTGCATACTCTCGTATTGGATTGAACTTCTCTACAACTAATGCCAGCGCGAATATCGCAGGCATGCAGGTGCTCGGGCCACTTTACTCGATCGTCTGCTGTTTGATGAATGATCACTGGCAGCGAAACACATTTGCTGCATCTCCTCGTGTGCTTGTGCATCATGTATAGCATTAATGCGAATGATATCACGTTTGGAGGCCATATTCTGAGCGGAAATTCCTCATTGCTACCGTTGCGGTGCTACCCTGTAGCAGGATCATGACATCGCGAACCAAATTCTCGGTAACACTGATGATACTTCAAACAGCGAGCGTAGCAATGGAACATTGAAGGCCTTTTGTCGCTAGATGAGCAGAGTTGAAGCCGTGAAGTTTGACGTGAAGTCCATCAACGATTTCTTGGCAAATCTAGACCATTTTAGGCATAGTACACCATGGATACAAATCGAGCCTGGAAGTGGAGACCAGCAGGCGACTGCTAAACATACTGCTACTTCAGATGACTTGCGAAAGAAAGAGTGTTGTACTGGAAGCTTCGCGAACATACGGAACACAGCTTTCGATACGACTTTTCGGTCATCGGCCAATGTCGCTTGTACTGTTACGCAATAGAACTCGCTGTGTATATGCTCCTTTCCTCGTATGCGTCTGGTTGTGACCACTTGGACAGAGTCAAGCCATCGCGTTCAAAGCAGTGATCTTGCCACGCATGCAAATACCCCTCCCAAACGCCTCGCTAAATTGCAACCATAGACAAAGCTCATCAGAATCGCTTCCCTTTCACACTGCGGGCGCGAGCTCCTCGTTTCGCCTCTAGTATCTCTTACTCCTATAGCCTCTCCCTCCTCTCCCTCTACCACGTCCACCCCTCTGCCATCCACCACCTCCACCATCCTTCTCGAACTTCTCTCGCCGCCTCTCTTCCTCTTGATAGTACTCATTCTCCCTCTCCTCCTGTTCCATCCTCAAAGTCTCCTCATCCTTGACCTTTCTCACCTCAGGTTTCTTCGGATTCATATCCTCATCCTTGATCCACTTCGCGTGCGCACCAAACTCACACGACACCACTTTGTCCGTATCTGGTGGATGCGCCCTCCCATTTGGGCAGAACCCTGCCAGATAATATGGACACAGCCGCTTATGCTTCACATGTCTTCTCTCACAGTACGGGCCAAGCGGACAAAAACCTCGAGCATAATGCGCGCAGGCTGCGCGTCGGATCTCTGCTGTCGGAGGGATGTGGAGAGACGTACATTCATCTCCCTGGGGACAAATCCCATAGCGACTGAACTCTTTGCATTCTTTCTCGTCGCGGAGGTTGAATGTATGGGCGAATTCGCAGGCTTCACCTTTCTTGCATAGGCCGCGTTGGTAGTGCTTGCAGATGAGGTGACCGATGCCGCTGCGTTCAGAGGGAGGAACGTAGTGACGATCTGGGCAGGTTGGACCGCGAGGGCATTGTGTGCCGTTGGAGGATCGGTAGTCGGGACAGATTGGGCGTGCAACTTTCGACGGACGGCCGAGAGTCGGTAGTGCTCGAGAGAGGTAGTTGTCGAAGGTGAAGGCTGGTGGAGGTAGAGATGTCGGATTGAGTATCTGATCCGGTAGTAAGGACTGTGTTGCCGTCGCCATGGTTGCGTGGGAGTCGTGATGATCTTGAGTAGGAGTTATGTTATAGCTGCAAGCTCTGGTCCAAGTAGGCTAGTTTGACTTTAGCTGGGTGGAGACACGATTGATCAGCGACCAGGATGCGCTGTCCTCATTCCTGGTCGCAACTTGTCGCCGCCGTCCTCGATGACGATTCACGGCAACGACACCTCTACGATCACTACCGACCCTCTCTGGCAGCATTCACCTCCGAACGAAACAGAAGCAAAGTGAAGTGGTTGGGCGATCGCCATATCACTGCCAAGCTCTCCTCCAGGGCGGGGAGGCGTCGATGGTCCAGACGTGACGGCAACAGCTCCCCGAGCCTACTTGCTCACCTCCGCATCGACGACTACGACCGCCGTCGCCCATCGCTATTGAACTGACTGGCCTTTCACTCCAGCGCACATCCGACGCACACTCGCTCGAGTCCCACCTGCTATCACCAACCACCCGCGCACTTGACGGCCAGCGACCATCCGGCGACTTCAGCCTCACCACCGTCACACTGCGCCCCTATGATCGCCAGTCAAGATGGTGTCGGAACGCATATACGACCTGTGCAGGCCGGTCCTGGACGATGACGACCTTGGTGAGGAGGAAAAGGTCGAGAAGTTGGAAGAGCTGTTGAGCGGTGCCCCCGCCTCGCTCAAGGGGAAAGCGTTGGAAGACGCTGTGCTGGGAACGCTCTGGCAGTGGAAAAGCAATACCGAGATTGGCACCTCACCACCCGTTGTGCGAACGACAAATGTAGTCCGCTCTAAATCCCCGGCACCCTGGATACAGCGAGCTGCTACTCCAGCCTCTGGCAAGAGCTCTCCTCGACCCTCCACGGCAACACCTTCGATACCACCCGGATTCGCGCCTCCAGCACTCGCAAGAACCAAATCCCAGACGGTCGGATCGCCATTCTCATCGCCCAAGCCGTCTCCAAGATTACCTTTAGCGACTCCAGTCATCCCTCACAGTCCACGATTGAGCGCATACCAGTTCAGCGACAACTCCTCGCCAAACACCGAGAACTATGGCGATTATGGCAGCGACAATGTCGACTGGCTCGTCAATGATGACGCGAGTAGTCAGACGAGCTTCGGCGACGCAGGCTTCGCAAACTCCTCTGAGTTCATGTCTTCTTACGACACTCAAATGAGCCCTTACGACATGTTGCGATCGATTTTGCAGGACAACAAAACCGACGAAGAGCTGGAGCAAATTCTCGTCGCAAATGGGTATGACTTGAGTGAGACCATCAATTCGCTCATGGAGGCTCAAGGCATGGGAGCAAGTGCCATGGCTACCGCAGTACAGGAACAGCAGAATCGGACATACCTCGTAGGAAAGGACATGTCACTCGGATCGCGGCCTGCGACTCCACCAGGGCAGCAAAAATCGTCCACCGTGTGCAGATACTGGCTCGCAAGTGGAAATTGCGCTCGCGCAGATTGTCGCTTTGCACACGAGGTGCAGAATCACCTATGCAAGTACTGGCTGGCCGGAAACTGCATCGCAGGCCAGTCTTGCCTCTTCTCCCACGACCCATCCCTGCTCATGCAGCAGATGAGCCTAATTTCCGGCGCGAGCACGCCTCAACAATTTGCGCCCAACTTCCAGCTCCAGGACTTCGACAGTTTCCCTGCGTTGCAGCCCACGACTAGTAATCCTTACGAAGACAATCAGAGTGTAGACCCGAATACTTTGAACGCAGCCCTGCTTCAACAACAGCAGACTCTTGCACAACAGGCGCCTGGCCTGTTTCCCAATTTCGTCCCAACGGGTCCGCGACAGAGCCGCCCCGGCTCACGTCACAGCCAGCGCAGTCATAGCAATCGCACTGGAACCCCGGGCGCGCAGCCAAACTTTCAAGATGATGAAGCTTTCCCCACACTCGGCTCTGCCGCTAGTAAGCCGGTCGGCAAGCGGCATCACGGAAAACGTGGCGGACATGGCCATCACAATCATGGACAACCTGTCCAGCAGCCAGGTAGTCTTGCAGATGTGGTTCGCATGTCTCCTTCACCGAGTCCGCTCAATGCTCGCGACGCGATGCGCCGTGGGTTGAAGAATAATCGATCGTTCACGGCCACCCGAGAGAATTCGGCTGCAGCCATGGCAATTCCGGCGCCGAAAGAAATTCCTTGGCTGGAGACTGGTGATAAGATCAACCAGGCATACATGAAAGCTCGACAGGAAGCCTTCAAGCACGGAGGGCTAAGAAATAAATTCTTACAATCTGCCGCGCAAGCATGGAATAGGAACGATGCTCGTGGCGCCAAGGCGCTCTCACTCCGAGGGCAGAACGAGAACCAGCTGATGAGGGAGAAACACCGCGAAGCTGCGAAGGCGCTATACGAGGAGCGAAACAAAGGTCTAGCAGCTGGGAAAGAGCTATATGTCGACCTTCACGGGCTGCATCCCGAAGAAGCTGTGCAGTATTTGAGCGATTGTCTTAAGGAACAAGGAAAGAGCACCCGACCCGTCTATGCGATCTGCGGAACTGGACATCACAGCAAAAATGGTAAAGATAAAGTTGGCAAAGCCATCAGAGCTTTCCTGAACGAATGGCGGTATGCTTCTCGCGAGTTCAGTGTGCCTGGCGATCGAAACAATGTTGGCGGCATTCTAGGTATTGATCCTACAAGCTTTGACAAAGAGGCTCCGAAGAGGAGTCCACTGAGTTTGGCGGGTGATGGAGACAGTGGGGTCGGGTTGGATGAGGCCAAGAGGGAGAGCACGAAAGTGCAGATCGTTACAGAGGACCCGAGAAAGGTTTCAGCTGCGACGAGTGCACTGAGGAAAGTTGAAACTAGCGATGAAGATGGTAGCTAGAGATAGTGTGCTCCCGAGATATGGAGATGCTGGTAGTGAAGAAGAAACTACGTTCAAAGATTATCCAGCCCGCGGAGCATGCCGTGCCAGCCGATCGTTATGTGCTACACTGTTTGTGCCTTTTCCGTACGCGTGGCTGCTTTGTGCATGACGAGTTGTTCGGCGTGTGAAGCAGCACACAATTCATATGCCGCGACGAGAGCGTGATCTATAACTGTTTTCGCTGGAGGTTCGAAGCTACCCGAACGCAGTTTCTCCCTGGAAGACCTCGAGATTGGGCTACCGCTGGAGGGTAAAATAGAGAATAGAATGAATGCTGCATGAAATCTGCTCTTTCAATCTTCGTATCTCTGCCTTGAGCGTTGGAGCCACTAGATTCTACGTCGAGAGCCAAGTCAGGCGCAGCATGAAGGCCACGACTAAAGATCAAGCTCTGTACGTGTTTCCGAGTTCCTATTTTGCGGTCCTCAGCTACGTCTGAAACGAATGGCTGCTTGGAAATGGAAAACAATAATCCAAGAAAGGTCGTAACAGAGACAGGAACCATGGTAGTGCAGCGGAAGAAGGCAAGAAGACAGGTATCGACAACGAGTACTAGTCATTGGCAGCCTCTGGTGAAAGCGAACCGCCTGGGTTCGATTGCATATGTTCTGTTCTGTATAGAAATCTGTACGAAAATGGTAGAAGGCACTTCCAGCGCTGTGTAGCCTGTGGCTCTTTCTCATCAACATGATAATAATGGGTCATAAGAGACATCCATCTGATAAACCCGTCCAACGCCTAAGAGACATCTCATTACATGCAACGTGGCCCCTGCCAGAATCCCTCTTGGTATCATCGCTTTTCGCTATTTCGCTCAGTAGAAAGGTGCCATTAAGTCAATTGCCGTGATCTTTGCTGTTCGCTGGAAGACTAGTGTGAGTTCTGGGATCATGGTCCATATGTGCTGGTGGAACCTGGCGTAGAAGCAGGTTCTGAAGACGAGAAGGGTGTAGATGGACCAGCCTCTTCGGCAATCGTGTCGAAAGTTTCTGCGCCTCTGGCATAGGCATGGACTTTCTGACA
>JAASLG010000827.1:0-11850 GCA_013365235.1 Cercospora sesami
TACACCCGCCCAAGCCATCCACGATGCAACGCAGCGCCATGCCTTCATCCTTTGCGCCTCACCATATAGCACATGGTGAGGATTCCGACGACAGCGATTTTGGAGAAGCTGCAGTTTCCTCCGAAGACGCCGGCAGTGATAGCGGCGAAGCATCCCACGCCTCACACCCCCAAGGTAGATCGTCACAACGAGCAGCCGTGGCGGACGGGGGAGACACAAGCGCTGCAGCTGCCTTCGACGACTCTTCTGCTGAGCCCGAGGGCATGCTGTTGCGGGACAAGCAGCGCCGCACCACCCACTACAACTACCAGCTGGAGAAACAGATGTCTCATGTCGAAGCCAAGCAGTTCTACCAGCAGCAGCGTCAAAACACGCTCGACGAATACAACCTATCTTCCAGTCCTGTCACGGGCACCAGTCCCATCCTCAGAGCGAAAACCTTCTCAAGCCATCCCGGAGCAGACCCTGCTTCCCTTACGAGGTCTGGCAGTCTAAAGAGTAGGCAGAGCACTTCCACGTACAAAGAGCCTGCACAGACAGGATACAAGTCAGCCCTCCCAGTCGGGCTCAGTGATCCTCGTAAGCATCCCGATAGCTCTACAATCCAGTCCCCCAGCATTGGCAGATTCGACGGCTTTCAAAATGCAAGGACAAACTATGCCGCAGACGAGGAGAATCTGCTCGAGGCAGACCGAGCCGCACGGGCGCACGCACTTCACCCGGGCTTGCCGCACGAAAACAAACCCCTACTCGAGCAAGAAGGTATCCACGGCGCCGGTGCAGGCATAGGCCAAGATGCTGCGAATGATTCCAGCGTGACTTCCGAGCTCAGTGCCATCTACTCGAACATCCAGAAAATACTCGATTTGAGGCACAAATACATCAGGTTGTCGTTGCAAGGTCCGTCCGACAATCCTCGTGATGAGCCCGGTTGGAACCTATATCCGCCTCCTCCTGAGCCCGTGTGGTACGAGAACAAAGAGCGGAATGCTCGCAATAGCGACGCCCACGGCGATAGTGATGCGAAGACTCCCACCGCCTCGAGCGCCAAATCGAAGAAGCCTCAGAGAAAGATGGGCCAGGACATTGGCGAAGACTTTGACTTTGAAGAATGCCTCCCGGTTCCTGACGCTTCGGAAATGACTTTCAAGCTCGATCAGGGTGGAGTGTACCAAGTATACGAGACTTCGCAGTCTGCAGAACTCGGTGAGCCGATTCTTCACATTCCCACAATTCGCGAGTATTACATGGATCTCGACAGCATCCTCGCCATCAGCTCAGATGGACCAAGCAAGTCATTTGCGTATCGTCGCCTGCAATACTTGGAAGGCAAGTTCAATTTGTATGTGCTTCTCAACGAATATCAGGAAGTGGCAGATACCAAAGCCGTGCCGCATCGTGACTTCTACAACGTGCGAAAAGTGGACACTCACGTACATCATTCGGCGTGCATGAATCAAAAGCATCTGCTGCGCTTCATCAAGAGCAAGATGAAGAAGTGTCCGGATGAAGTAGTGCTCTTCCGAGACGGCGAATACTTGACCCTCAAGCAAGTATTCGAAAGTATCAACTTGACCGCCTACGACCTAAGTATTGACACACTGGATATGCACGCCCACACAGATTCCTTCCATCGCTTTGATAAATTCAATCTCAAATACAACCCCGTTGGCGAGAGCAGACTGCGAACTATCTTCTTGAAGACCGATAACCACATACAGGGCAGATACCTCGCTGAGCTCACCAAGGAGGTCATTTCTGATTTGGAGAGTAGCAAGTACCAAATGGTCGAATGGCGCATCAGCATTTACGGACGCAGCCTGGACGAATGGGACAAGCTGGCGGCGTGGGTCATAGACAACAAGTTGTACTCGCCCAACGTCAGATGGCTGATTCAAGTGCCTCGTCTGTATGATGTGTACAAGGCTGCTGGTACCATGGAGACGTACGAAGAAGTCTTGCGGAACGTCTTTGAGCCGCTCTTCGAAGTCACTCAGGATCCACGTAAGCACCCGAAGCTTCACGTTTTCTTGCAGCGCGTCATCGGATTCGATTCCGTCGACGACGAGAGCAAGACGGAGCGACGAATCTACCGAAAATTCCCGCTGCCAAAAGACTGGGACACAAAGCAGAATCCTCCGTACACGTACTGGATCTACTATTTATTTGCAAACATTGCTTCGCTCAACGTCTGGCGCAAACAGCGTGGCTTCAACACTTTCGCCCTGCGGCCACATTGCGGTGAAGCTGGAGACACCGACCACTTGGCGACTGCTGTGCTGTGCTGTCACAGTATCAGTCACGGCTTACTACTTCGTAAAGTGCCTCTTCTACAGTACATCTTCTACTTGGAGCAGATTGGTGTCGCCATGAGCCCGCTGAGTAACAATGCTTTGTTCCTAGCCTACGAGCGGAACCCCTTCTTGCAATACTTCAGACGAGGCCTGAATGTCAGTCTTTCGACAGATGATCCCCTGCAGTTCGCCTTCACCAAGGAGCCTCTGATCGAGGAATACGCTGTGGCTGCCCAGATCTACAAGCTCTCGGCAGTGGACATGTGTGAGCTAGCGAAACATTCTGTGTTGCAATCGGGCTTCGAGCATGTCATGAAACAAAGGTGGCTCGGTAACAATTGTCACCTTCCTGGCGTGGCGGGCAATGATATGGCGAAAGTCAATGTGCCCAACATTCGTGAGGCTTTTCGCCACGAGACTTGGCTTCAAGAGCTGGCTATGATTGATCGCTACACCAATGCTCCGCCTGGCCGCCGCCTAAATTCGACTACACTTCCACCAGGTGCTCAAACCAATACCGGACCACCCAGTCCAACCGCCAGCATGATGACGCATCCATCTGCCACCAATCCAATGCACGGTATCGATGCTTCCAACCACAAGCCTGGAACGTCAACCTATGCTAACCCCACTACAATAGCGACGCCTCGAATTTACCAACCTAATGCTCAAGCAGCGCGGCTTTCGAAGCTTGACATAGGGCAAGCTCACCCAGATGGCGCGAACGGACTGCAGCGCCAAAGCTCGCTCAACCATATGAATGATTCTCCTACAGCATATCAGCCTCCTGTTGATGTTCCTCCGATGCCCTCGGCCTCCTCCTCCACGACACTGCAGCCTGTCCACAGCAGCAGCACCTTGGCTGGCCATGAACCAAGAATGTTTCCTGGTGTTATGAGCCGTCGCAGGAAGAGCTCTATCGTGAAGGGCGGTGTGTCTGGTGACGATTCGGGTGACGGTGGACTGGAGAGAAGTACGGGTAGTCTTTCAGGAAATATGACTAGAAGCACTGGAGAAGAGGGGCTCATGATGGGGCTGGAAAGGAAGAATACGATTGAAGAGGCTGCAAAAGAGGAGGAGTCGCCTCACAGGAGCGATGAAGAGTAAGCGAGTTTGGGCTGCATCGACAGTACACATGCACCTCACAGACTGATGATTACGATGAACGATAGAATGGGTGGTCATGGATGATGTAAAATTTAAAAACTGCACGAGTTAGATGACATCAGGTATTGTCTGTAGGATCTTGCTCTGAGAATTCTAGAATGCATTGGCGGAATAGAGACGTAGTACTGGTGGCGTGAGTGACTAGGGAGACTAGAGAATCCAAACTGTAGCCGTATCTGTACTTGTTCAGATCTTAATCCTGCTTCTGCCGAGTAATCTGATCTCAGACTATGACCGAATATCTTCGTACTGTCTATCTTCTGCTTCCCTGTGCCTGTATCCCTTCCTACATCTCTTCCCTCACACCACAAAACGCCATCCTCAAATCCTTTCCTCATCCAACCCACCAAAATTCAACTAATCGCCACTATTAGGGTAATTGTTCTTGTCCACCGGATTCGCCGGTCCCCCACGCTGTCCCAAAATCCCTCCCACATCCACATTATGCTGTTTCTCCGCTTTAATCGCCTCTCGTGCTGGCGCCTGTTCCGCTTTCTTCTTCTCAATATCTGTCTCGAGACCGGGCTCTTTCCCTGAGGCTCCGGGTTTGTTCTGAACTGCATTTACGACTTTTCCCTCGCCGGGGGCGCCCATTTGGGCGGCGTCGAGTTCTTGTTGATCCATTTCTGATTGGGTTTTACCGTGGGCTTCTTCGCCGGGGGGTGCGCCGCGGACGCCGCGGGCTACGGAGGTGGGGACTGCTTCGGAGTCTTGGGCTACGCGGTTGGTGGAGCGGTGGGCTCTGCGGAGGGGAGATGGGTTAGTTGGAAGTTGGGGGTTTGGTGGCTGGAGAGGCTTACACGGCGTTGTCTTCGTCTGTCAGGGCATTCTTTTTGGCTTGGGCTTCTTCTCTAGCGCTCTTGTCGGTGGGGTTGCCTGCGGTTTCGTAGGCGTGTTGCAGGTTGGGTTGGCTAGGCCCTTCAGGATTGATTCCGTCGCTCATGGTGAAGGTTCCTTGCTTGGTGTTCGTTCACTTCCGAATGCAGTAGTCCAATATATGTCAAAGACCTGAGTTAGTTGAAACTGTGAAGATGTAAAGTGAATGCGGCGGAGCAACTTTTGAGAGCTGGATGTGTGTAGCGCATCATCCCACCTCGAATTCACATTGATCGACGTCACCGTCATCGTTACGTGCATGTGAAAGCAGATCCCACCTCTCCCACCTCATGGCACAAACTTCGAAAGTGCATTCGACAACAATCACACGACCATTCACCAACAGCAAATCAGAGTAAACAAGATGGCCTCCAATATGTCGCGCAAAGAAGTTCTAGGCAAGGTGTTCAAGATGGTGCCGCCGATGCTGGAGAAGTTCCACAAAGGTACACAGACGACCACAATGCGTTATGCCCAAATTGGTCAATAGCTCACACATTGCGATCCAGGTCAACTCGGACGTGTCGCTGTCATTGGAGGTAGTGAAGACTACACTGGAGCGCCTTACTTCTCAGCAATGGCTTCTGCAAAGCTCGGAGCAGATATGGTTCGCAGAATCCATCCCATACCAAGCATACAGAATCGATCAAAAACTAACCTCAAGATATAGTCTCATGTCATCTGCGAGCCCGGAGCGGGCGCTGTGATCAAGACATACTCTCCCAACCTAATGGTCCACCCATACATGCGACAACAAAAGAACCTCGCCAAAGACGAAACCATCGACAGCATCGCCGACCAAGTCGTAGCAATGCTCGATCGCCTCCACGTCGTAGTAATCGGACCTGGTCTAGGACGCGATCCCGCCATGCAAGAAACCTGCGCCCGCGTCATCACAGAAGCAAAGAAGCGGAACATTTCTTTCGTTTTGGATGCAGATGGGTTATATTTGGCCCAGACTCGACCGGATTTAGTACATGGATACAAAGAGTGTATTCTGACTCCCAATGTTGTGGAATTTGGTCGTTTGGCTAAGAGTCAGGATATCGATACTACGAAAGAGGATCCGACGAAGCTTTGCGAGAAGTTGGCGAACGCTTTTGGTGGCGTTACGATTATTCAGAAGGGTGCTGTGGATTATATCTCTAATGGAAAGCAGACCCTCATCTCAGATGGTGAAGGCGGTCTCAAACGTTCGGGAGGTCAAGGTGATACTCTGACTGGATCACTGGCAACACTGCTCGCTTACCGCAAGGCATACTTGGACAGAATTTGGGACCATGAAAACGATATGTCTGCTGATGAGCTGTTGACTTATGTGGCATACGGCGGTTCGGCCATCACACGAGAGTGCTCGAGACTAGCGTTCAAGGAGAAGGGCAGAGCATTGCAGGCTTCTGATCTGACTGAGCACGTCCATACCGCGTTTTTGGATGTCATTGGCGAGAAGCCGACCGATGAAGCGAAGCTCTGAGGCTTGGAGCTACGAGCCATGAGAATATGATGAGAGAATGGGTGTGTAATTAAGCATGAACAAAAGCATAGCGGGGGCGCGTACATTCGACTGGTGAGATGAAAGCCACGGCAATACATAATTGGGGAAATGGCATTGTGATGAGCGTCATTGCGCACTTCCTTTGTACAGATTTTGTGTGGTGAATTAATCTGATACACAGCAGCACGGTTCGGTGTCCTGACATGATCCCGTTCAGATCGCCGACGCTTTGATGGTCTTCAGTGTTATGGATTGAAAGATGTACTTTGACCGATCTGTCTGTGATGGCCCGGTAGTAATACATATCTACAGCTCTTATCATTGGTATCTTTACATGATTTGGAGCTTCGCTTTGTTAGCAGGATCGAATCATTCGAGCCATGCTAGTCTCGTACACTGAAATTGCCGGCGAGCAAAAGCATTCAGGTCATGGCATCAATCGTGCTGCGTGGCCGCCTCCTCCGTCCGGCCACATCGATGGCGCGGTGCTGTTGTGGCTCGCCTCATGAATCCATGTCGCTCATCTGAACCTGATTGCAGCTATTGTCGTCCCTCAATTTCTTCGATGCTCTTAATTCTCACTTCTTTGATCCTCAGAATCGTGAAGCGATGCTTGCTCTTCACTTTTCGCACGTGCCTTTGCCGTCTCTTCGTTTTCTCCTTGATCCTCAATGGCTCACTCTCCACTCCCATCACTACTGCCCTGCATTCGAATAATCGGTCATCGATATAGGAGAACTTCCCCTTTGCGATGTGAGGAATGAAGTGTGGTACGCCTTCCGGAGCTTCAACCGCGTTGTCTCCTAGCATTGTCCTTGAATGACTGGCTAACGAGCCCGTCGTAGAATCCAAGGTAGAGGAAGTGTTCTTGGTCGGGCTCTTGAGCTTTGGAGTAGGTGCCGGAGCCTTCAGGGTATAGTCTCTGCTACCCAGATTGACGGCGCGGTCGAGACGGAGAACATCGCCTGGCTCCACGCCATGCATGTGAAAAGGCAGACGGACAGTGTCTCCTTGTGTCAGGAGATAGGGATTTCCATGGATATGTGCGGTGATATAGTGAGGACCTTGCGACTGCAGGAGGGGAAGCAGTTCGCGCGTTCTCTCGTCGAGTTCGGGTGTGGCTGCTGCCGTGCTTGAGGCCTTCGCATTGTTGCGTATGGGCAGCTGGGTAGATGAAGTGCGCTGTTCACTCTGCGCCTGCTTGATCGATACAGTCGGCGGAGGCGGAGGTGTCGAATCGATGGCGGCATTGGCCACGGTACTGAGGCCAGCGGTCCATGGCAGCAGGAATGTGGGCGGCAGTGAGGGACCCGTCTCCTTCAGCGCTCGTCGCAGCGTCCTGGAGAGCATCTTGCAAAGCGTTACAGATGGATCGAGCGGAGTCTGTCGCTGGAGACGCGCTGCGATGAGGCTAACGGCTACAGTGCCAAGGCCAGAAGCGAAGAAAGTTCAAGGACCCTCCAGCATTCTTTCCTCCACGCCACGCCACACGGGCAGGCTGCAACAACACCTTCTTCCCAACCGCCGCCGTCGCCATGCCTCAGAACGAGTATATCGAGCGCTTCACCAAGCAGCATGGTCGCCGCCTCGACCATGAGGAGCGCACCCGAAAGCGTGCCGCTCGCGAGGGACACAAAGCCTCCGAGAATGCGCAGAATTTGCGTGGTCTGCGCGCCAAGCTGTACCAGCAAAAGCGTCACAAGGAGAAGATCCAGATGAAGAAGGCGATCAGACAGCAGGAGGAGAAGAATGTCAAATCCGCAGAGCCCGCCGAGCCAGCGAGCAAGCCTTTGCCCGGTTATCTCCTCGATCGAAGCAACTCCACCAATGCGAAAGCCCTCAGTTCTGCGATCAAGAACAAGCGTGCTGAGAAGGCCGCCAAATTCAGCGTTCCGCTACCGAAAGTACGAGGTATCAGTGAGGAGGAAATGTTCAAGGTGGTCAAGACCGGCAAGAAGACTGCGAAGAAGAGCTGGAAGCGCATGATCACAAAACCCACATTCGTTGGACCCGATTTCACCAGACGCCCTGTCAAGTACGAACGCTTCATCCGTCCTATGGGTCTACGATACAAGAAGGCCAACGTGACGCATCCAGAGCTGGGCGTTACTGTGCAATTGCCGATCATCAGCGTAAAGAAGAACCCGCAAAATCCAATGTACACGCAACTTGGAGTCCTCACAAAAGGAACGATTATTGAGGTCAACGTGAGCGAATTGGGTCTTGTCACAGCAGGAGGCAAAGTGGTATGGGGTCGCTGGGCACAAGTGACTAACAACCCAGAAAATGATGGATGTCTAAATGCCGTCCTATTGGTGTGAGCATCACTTTCCAGTTGCTTGACGCATCATTCGACCCGAACGACGATAGAAACGTCCCATCAGGTGCACTTCTTCGATCGCAATCAGCTCCGGAGGGGAGTACCCTATGAACCCGTCTGTTCTTCTTATAAAGATCAAGGAGACGTGTGATGGACGGCGCTTCGACTGGGTTGCAACGAACATGGCCCAATCATTCGCCCGCGTTGCGTATCCAGTCAGCCGCGAGGCCGACCTTCGGGGTCAGGAAGACAGATGACAGAGACGGACTCGATGAGTAATATTCAAGAAGCGGTCTGCTCACCAAGCTGTCCCGTGCCAGGACGCTGTAATCTGTACTTTATGACGCCCTTGAAAAGGTGCAAAATCAAAAGCACCCCTGTCGCGATCACGTGTTATAGGAGGCGGCACAGCACGAAGAGCTCACAGAAAGCATTACATGGCATGGTCTTGAGTAGTCAGAACGAAGAATAGCTCAATGCGAAGGCGCAATGAAATTGCGTTCTAATCACTTTTGTGTCCTGGTATACAGCGTGCTTTCTACATGCTTTCGCTTCAGTCGTCCAGCTTGACATAGTTTGCAGGGAACAGGCCAGCCCGACCATTGTATTCGCCAGACCACCAGTTCTCGTCGGGAAATTCCTATGGCAGATTAGCTTCTGTTGCTTCTGGGTAGTAAAACGGCTCTGGACTTACAACGTTGGTGATTTTGGCGCCGTCTGGGAAGCTTAGCTCATTCTCCTCTGCTGCCTCGTAGTCATATTCAGCTGTAGCCGTTGGTAGCGCGCTCTGTTGTTGTTGTTGCTGAGGAATTTGCTGCACTGGCGCAGGCGCCGCGCTCTCGTGCGCACCAGCGCCACCCTCGACAAGTTCCACGTAGTTGCTTGGGAAGAGTCCCTTCTCTCCTTTGCTGTTCTCGCCCATCCACCAATCGTCATCGACCATTTCGATGTTGGTGATACGTTCGCCTTCTTGCAGCGCAATTTCATTCTCCTCGTCCTTCTCGTAGTCATATTGCGCGATGGCCTCATGGCCTCCGGCGACTCCTGCCCCTCGTGGATCTTCAGCATGCCCGAAAGTGGCTGCCGCGGCTGCTTGTGCTGCACCTCGTGATGGATCGTGATCCGCGACTTGTGGTTCTGGTTCAATTTCTTGATGCTGCGAAGCTACCTTTGCCAAAGACTCATCAGGGACCGCCCGAGGAGGTAATTGCTCTGCAGACTCGATAGGATCCGCCCCACGTCCGACAGGCATGGCGATTCGAACAGGCGAACCCTGTGGCAAAGCTGCAGCATCGTCCTCGTCCTCGTCCTCGTCCTGTGGAACTGCTCGAGGTGGGGGCGGAGGGAGATCTTGGTGCTGGGCAGCAGGGACTTCTTCCGACGATGGCTGTGGCAGGCCTGGAATGGGGACGCCGCGTGCACCGGCGTTTGGCTTGCTCGATGTGTCGAGCGGTGGCGGTTCTGGTGCACCACCAGTGTGCTGCCGTGGTGCACCCATTGGCGCAGCGCCTGCAAATCGGTCCCTGATGGAACCAACGCCGCCTGTTTGTGGCTCGGCTTCTTCTTGAGCATGATTGTCTGCTTGCCCTGTCCGCTGCTTGCTGATACCGCTTCCTCCAGTTCGTGTTGGAATCTGGACGTCCCATTTCTTTCCACCATATGAGCTCTGCCAGCCTCCACTCGGCTGGCTCTGTATCGGCTTCTCTGCAGCGCCAAAGCTTGGCTGCTGAGTATCGGCTGCGCCGCTTGAGCCTCTTTCGCGCGCTTTTTTCTCCGCCCAGATCTGTGCCGGGGTCTTTCCCCCTTCGTCCGCGAAGTTCTTGCCAGCGGCACCAATTGGTGCGCTGGCCTGAATAGGTTTCGCCTGGAAGCCCACTGGCGTTGGTGCTTTGGTGCCAGAGAAATTGCTTGCTTGAGAACCAAATCTGTTGGCAACCTTTGGCTTGGGAAGTTCTGTGAGTGGCTTGTTCTGCTGGAAAGCAGCAGAGCGATCTGCGAGAGATCTAGGGGCGTCCTCGCCGGTCGATTGGCTGGGCGCAGGGACTGGCGCAGGTGGAGGCGCAGCTTGTGCCTTTCGTCTGATCTCGTTCAGGTCGACCTTGCCCACTGGCTCGTACGCACCCTTCACCACCGTGGGCCTATCGTCTTGTACGGTACCCGACTCTTGCGCTTGTCGCCGTATGGCTGCAATGTCCACCTTTCCGATCGGCTGGTATCCGCCGGTCACAACATCCGCGCGGGCGCCATTGCCTGGTGACGGTGCCTGGAAATTCGAGGGCTGTTTCTGTGCTTGCAATTCGGCCATATTGACTTTGGTCGGCTGATATGAGGGAGCCACATTCTCCAGCTGGGATCGCGTGACTGGTGGTGCATCATCGCCCCAGCCATCTGCATCTGTGGAGGTGGAGGTAGGGGGCGCAGCACGAGTCCTACCTAGTGGGGAGAAGCCTGGCGTAGGGCCAAAGCTCTTCGTCGGGAGCACTGGCTTGGAGGCTTTGGGTGGAGGAGGCGCGGCATTCGATGTTGGTATCGAACCTCCTCCGCTGTACTTTGAGCCTGACGAGTCGGCGACTTTTTGAACAATCAGCTCGGGCGTCAGATCTCGGTCGGAGCGAGCGGTAATCTGCACGTGGTAGCCGTGCAGCACTTTGGAGACTGCATTGAGGTGACTTGTGAAGTATCCTTTGGTTCGCTCAGGCACGCCCTCGCCACACCAGGCAATGAGTACACTTTTCGGCAGAGTTGTGTTGGGGTCCTTGACTTTCACGAATGCGAACTGGATGCGGCCGTCTGAGAAGTCTTCGATCAGGTCGGCCAATTCGCCCTCGCCGGTGCTTTGCACAGACAGCACGCTCTCTTTGCCCGATTCCGCCTGGAAGGCATTGGCAAGGGGAGCCTTGACGGAGAAGACTGCCCAGATGCCATATGTTGGCGATGAGGCCGCGGGCCCGCTTGTTGCTGTGTTTACGATTTTCTGGTAGCTGGCGGTAATTGATGCGCCATTTTGCGACAAATTCAACGCCGCCATGGTCGGAAGAAGGGAGGAAGGCAGGCGAGTGAGGTGGTGGTGGTGGTAGTAGTAGAGGTGGAAATGGTGCTGGTCGCGAAGAGCTTACGATGTTGCCTGCATTGGACCCACGTCACTCAGCCCAAGCCGCACCACGCCGAGCGCAGCACACGGCCGCTCGGCGAGATGAGCTGCCGCTCGCGGCTCGCCCCATCAAATATTTGAATCAGGATTTGGGGTGGCCGCGCTAACGAACGAACCACGTACCACCTCCCCGTTCGCCTCGCGCTGTCGCTCTCTCCTCCCTCTCACCACCACCGCCTTCCTCTCCTTCCCTCTCACCGCCCGCCTTCATCGCAGCCCGTCTCGCGCGACTGCGCTATAGTGCTCGCGGTCTTTGCTGACTTAAGTGCTGTTCTCTCTTTCAGGTTCTTCTCTACTGATGCTCACACAACACCCACCGGCATGAGCATGACAGCATAGCGCACTCCCACACTGACTGCTAGAATGGACGCCGACGACGATATCGACGCGAGCAGCGACTCGTCCGACTTTTACAGCACAGAACCCGCTGCTCCCAGCGATGCGCAACCCCCGGCGCAAACGGCGCCAGACGCGAACATTGTCGATTCCACAGCGCCCGCTGTTCTTCCTGGCAGCAATGGGGACACAGTTGCCTACTCTCCTGACG
>JAASLG010000828.1:0-11772 GCA_013365235.1 Cercospora sesami
CTGTAGTGCTCTCTTCGCGACCGCCCATGGCCTTCCGTCCATCTCAATATCGTCGACGTCATCGTCTCGAGGCCAACGACCAGGCACACGACCAGCAACATGTCGCGTGGGCGGGTATGCCACGCTTGCTGGTGATGCAAGAGATATCGGGGATCAGCCAGAAGGCCGACAATGGGAACACAAATGGCCGGATGCGCCGAAAGGACAGAAACACCCCACACCATACCAGATCTTTGACATGAAGCATGATGCGAAGTACTCCAAGGCAGGATACTACAAGCTCGTGAAGCTGTACCATCCAGACTTACAAGTGCATAGTGTGGGCAGCACAAGGGGCAACAATGAAGTCTCGAACGCTGCAAAGATGGAGCGATACCGGTTGATTGTAGCTGCACATACGATTCTTTCAGATCCTGTCAAACGCAGTGCATACGACCGTTTTGGGGCTGGCTGGAATGGGAAGGCAGAAGTTGGTAATCGAGACACCTGGGCACAACCTTCACCTTTCCACCCTGCAGGACCTTTCAGTCAGAGCTGGCATGATCCTTCAGATCCTGTGTGGCAAAACGCTACTTGGGAAGACTGGGAGAGGTATCACGATAACAAGGCGAATCCCACTAAGAAGGCGCCTGTGTACATGAAGAACTCATATTTCTTGGCTGTGGTGATTGCGCTGGCGATCATGGGCAGCAGCTTAAATGTGCAGAGAGCACAAGAGAACGGGAATTACATCGTGGAGTCTCGAGATCTGGTGCATGATCGAGCGTCGAAGAATTTGCGACAAGTGAGGAAAGAGGTGAAAGGTCTGTCGAACAGGCAGGACCGAATTGATTTCTTCATGCGGCAGCGGGAGGCCGCCATGGGCGGAACCGTTAGTGAACATCAAGCACTGAGAGACGAGAGAGCTAGCCGGCTACTGAAAGATCAAGAAGTCTGCTCCAGCGAGGAGGTCAGAGAACGAGGCACTTGAAGCGTAGGAGACTGGCTATTCGACTCCTCTTTTTGCACCGTGGGCTGGGCCTTTCCTGGACTGAAACCGAGCCGAGATGCACTGCGCCCCCGCGCCTCGAGCATGGCAGCACCGCCATACGACCAGATCTTGCACGTCTCCATTGACAGGAGATGCCACGGGCATAGTCATCGGCCGATTGAGCTTCATACAATACGAAGCGTCTCTGAAGGACGAAAGCATGCCAAAACTATGGTTACTCTCCTTCTTACGGAACCTCACTGCGAATGGGCGAACATAAACATGTCCAGCGATACGTTTGCCTCACTACATCCTGGAGATTTTACAATCTCACGGCACTGTGCACTAGCATGCCGCTTTGATGCAAGGAGGACTCAGTTAGAGGGAACAAGGAGAAGAGGCTCCGTGATCCAGCCATCATCTACAAAGATGCAAGTGAAAGGTTTGAGTATATATTCTCTGCTAAATATGTGCACGTCACAAGCAGAACTGTGCAAAGAGGCAGAGCGAGGCACATGGGATACGATATTTGAGTGCTCTACTCAAGCACGCGGGCGATAGGGAGGCAAATACGAACACCGAAGTATATGAAAACCAAATAAGACATCACTGAACATCGGGACCGCTGTGTTTTGCAACTTTTTCATTTTTCATCATCATCGTTGCATATGATCTATGTCCTCCTTCCCATCCATCTCCATCCATCAATCCATCCCCAGACCCGCATCTTTTCTCTTCCATAATCGTTCATTTACACAAGTTCTCTGCATGCTTGCAAACCTCTTGCTGTCGTGCAAAATGGTGCTTCCTTTACCCTTTCCATGATCAAAGTTCTTTAAAACCAAAAACGCCCCAACCTTGATGACCGCCAGTCTTTCCTTCGATGATCATCAACAATGCCGCTGATCCAATAGCAGAAAAAGCAGAGAAGCAAAACTAACAAATGCAGTCTTCTCAACCTCGTTGGCGGAAGGCGTGGTCTTTTGAGACCGTTACGATCCGCCGAGTGAGAAATTTCCCGTCTTGTACAAGAAGTTGTCTGTCGAGGTCCGCTGAATAGGTCAGGCCTTTCCAAGGATGAGCTCACAGTTGAGGTGTCCCTTCGACCTCGACAAGACTTTGGTTCTTCCCTCATTATCATCCTCATCCTCATTCTTCCATCTCTCATATTCATATCCATCCTCTTCCCTTCTCATCGTCATCACTCATCCGTCAACTTATCCAACAAATGAATACTCAAAATCATAACGAGCAATCCAATCGTCACAATAATGAGCAATGCAAACCCAAACCAACCCAAAACCATCGCACTCGTCCCCACACCACTTCTTACAGATCCATTTCCGAAATCTTGCGCGACTTGTGCTGCTGCGACGGAGGCCGTATGTTGCCATAGGACGCTGACGAGCACAAAAATGGAAGCGATGAAGATGAGGGCGAGGGCGACTTGGGAGACGGGTCGGGAGGGGAAGGGTTTGATGTCGATGTCGGAACCTGTGCGGGCGTCGTGTTCTTCGTGCCAGCCGGGGAAGGTGGCGAGGAGGAGGAAGGTGATGAAGGCGAGGACGATGGCGATGATTCTGCGAGATTTGTTAGTAAGGCTTCCAATTTTTGGTTGTTCCGAGTGAAGGGGTTTACTCACAGTAAGTATGGGAACACCACACTATTCTTGAACGTATTCGCGACCCAGATCAAATTCAACGGATCTTGATCGATCGAGACTTGCTCGGCGAGGAGTGTCGCATTGTTCGAGCACAGGTAGCTGTCGCCTGAGTCTTGGTTGACGCAAATTCCAAAGTATCCCACTCGAACTTCTAGCCCTGCATCGCCGACCAGATTGGCAATTGCGTTTGTCACGGCGGGGTTTACTTGGGTGGGATCGTACGTCGGCGTGTAGGATTCGTAGTAGAATGTGATGAGGAAGATGCTGGGGATTGCGGGCGATGATGACGAACAGCCTGCGAGGAGAAGTGCTATCATGTCACGTCAGTATTCTTGTTGCGTTCATTCGGAATGTGTTTGGTTGCGATCACTCACATAGTAACACAATAGCGATTGCGATCAGTATCATCAAGACATGATGGTATCCCAGGAAGGGTATCAGCCGCTGGATGCCGACGGCGAATCGTACGTTCGCCATGGCGTCGGTAGAGACGGTCTACCAGCTGTCTGGGTGTGGTCTTTGTTCGATGAGCTCCAGCGGCCCAGAGGCCGTGGAGTTGGGAAGGTGTGGAATGCAAACGCCGAACGAGTGCTTGTGGCAGTGGTTAAGATGTCGGTGGGATGCGATTATGCCGAGAGCGAGTGTGTAGGATGTCGATACGTCCAAATGTCTCGGACAAGGTGGGAAGGCGCGAGGTGGTGGAGGAGGTAGCGGTGGTAATAGTTCGGGATGTGGTATGCGCTTGGGCGATGGTCAACTTGTGCGCGAGCAACAATGGCTTTGTCTGGGAGTGTGGAATGGAGAAGAGTAAGCTTAGCTGCAGCAGTGCTGAATTCCCTCTGCGAGTCCCCCTTCGTGCTGTCCGACTGTCCCCTGCGGCGCAAAGTGGTGCTGCAGCGAAATCATCGAGGTTGGACGTGGCTGGAAGCGCCCCAGCCTCCGCTGTTTACTCTCGCTGCCGTCAACGGGGCAACGCGCCGACGTCATGCGGCTCTGCGCACGCCGCGCCGCCGCGCATCCAGGCACGGCAACCTTGATTGCCAGCGCCGTTTCACCATCGACACGCGGTCGCGAATATGCGCTGGCTGCCGTTCGCAAAGCAACACGGTGTCGTACGTGTCGAGCTGCGCTTCTTGTACGGCCGACAGACATCTTCGCATGGATCCCACGTTGCCTGCAACTTAGCATGCGGCGCTTGTAATACTGTTCATTGTAGGCCTCCATTCTCTATTACTGGTTTGCTGGCGAGCAAACGTTCGTACGTGAACCATCCTCGAACCTTCGTTACAACGTGCGTGGCTTGTCGATCCTCTGTGCCGGCGCGCGCCATCCTTCTGACGCCTTCTTCCGCCCTTCTTTTTGTGCTTCACCGCAACTTGAGACACCCTGCCAGCATCGCTGTCCGGCAGTTTGAGGGCTGGCGTGCTGGCATTTGCAACGGCGAATCCATGTAAATTAAGGTTGTGTGTCCATCGCCAGCAGACTTCCAGAGTCGGATGAGAAGCCTGAAGTTCATAACACCCAATTTCATGCTGTGGAGTCCATGCGTGTAGAGGCCAGTCTGATTGTGCGTGGGCCCGTGTGCTCGTAGGGTGGCCGGTCATCGCCTGAACATCTCCTCCCTCTCGTACCAGTGTAATAACGTCTTATGCAGCAGCAACATTCATTACACGCCTCCTCTAAGGTCCTAATCTCTGCGTACTCCCCACCGGCCCTCCATTACTCCCCGCCGTACTCGGCAAAACCCCATACCTTCCATACGTCTTCTGATCCACGCTCACATAATGCGGCAACCTCCCCAGCAAATTCAATTTCCCCTCCACCCATCTCAAAATCTTATCAGGCGGTGCCAAAAACCGTATCCAGCCCAATCCCCATAGATATCCTACTGCTGCACCGCACAAATGTCCCAATAAACTTGTCCCCGGTACCAAAAACCATACTAGCAGTAACGCGAAAAGTGGTGTCACCCAGGTCGGGATACCGAAACCTGAAATGACGAATTCGGGGTTGGATTTGTAGAGTTTTATTGATTCGTTGGCGAGGAGGAGGAAGACCCAGATGGAGGATCCGACGATTCCGGTGTTGAGGTTGAAGATGAAGCGTTCGAGGAAGGTGTAGATGAGACCTGGAATCAGGCCGAAGGGTCCGGTGAAGAGGATGAAGGTCGTGATGGTGCCATGTTCGGCTTCGAAGCGTTCGAGGAGTGGAAGAAGCGTGATCAGGTTCAGGAGGAGGTGGAAGAAGGATTTGTGGATGAGAGGGAAGGTATTAAGGCGGTATACTGTTTGTAGAGAAAGGAGGCAGCTGGTCAGCGGGGCATTGAAGAATGGTCGTGTGAGGAGAACTGGGGAGAGGGCTCTTTCTGGGCGGGCATGTCTTACATGACTTGATGTTAATCTCCTTTGGTATCAAAGCCCCCCATAAGTCCAGAGCGCCTTGCATGCGCAGGTGTATAAGGTAGAATATTATGATGACCAGCAAAAAGCCCCTCGTCGCCAAAGGCATTCGCAAGAAGAAAGATCGTATTCGGCGCGCATCGGGAAGGTATTGTGAATAGGTCGCCATGCAGTTCTTTTTTGCGAGGCTTGGCCTCTGTCCAATTTACAAGTGGTATGTGGGAGATGCTGCTGTCGCCGTGTGTTGCGACTGATTTGTCCAAGAGTGGGCGGTGGTGGAGGATTAATGTACGACATCATGCGAGCAATCTCTCCCGCGGTGCGGATGCTGGCGCGAAGGCACGCGAGGAGCTGCTTCCTTGTTCCGAGGCCGACGACACCGGCCGATCTTGTGAAGACGCCTCCGTTCTCCTCTCCCCCCTTGCACCTCATCTTCGATCACTACTCTACCAATTTTATGCTATGCTGTGAGTTCTTCGAATTTAAACTCGAGTGCGATGCGTTTGCAATGCCAAACCAAGTGACATCTGGTGCGTTGATCTGCGGGCAATAGTAGGCGAATGTTCTGCTTCAGTGCTTCAACTAGCAGCGATCCGAGTCCATCTTTCTGGCCTGCCTATGGACTCTGGTTTCAAGGCTGCCTTCTCCTACTGATTAAGATGGCTCAAGAGTACGACCATCTAAGTCTCAAATCTCGCCATGCACTATATCAGAATTTCATCCTCAGGTTCGAGATTTTCCTCAAGATCTGCTTGTCTGATTACTGTGCTCAGGGCCCACTGCAAGCTTGCCTACCTGATTACTATACTCGGGAAACAGAACGAGGCCAGCTACCTTCGGATGAACATGCTTCTGAAACACCTACTCCTCACATGCATGACTATTATAGATGGTTCATAAAATCGCTCTCGCGCGCTTACCTCGTGTCCTGCGAAGTCTCTCCATCCACTCTTACGCCAGCCATACTGCTCCGGACATTCACTCCACACATCATGCGCCTCACACTCTCGATGACCATGACCTGGTCGCTCATGGTTATATCAAAAATTGCTCAAACCGACCAGCGTACCACTCAATACTGCGGTACATTCGCCCTGCTCTGCCCGTGGAGGTGTACGGCTCGCAACTGCATTACTGGAAGCAACGGATGCGTTGCTTGTAGACAGACCTGCAACATACAAACATACGCCGCCCCAATGAGTCTTGAAGAGCATGTTCTGATTACTATACCAGTGAAACAGAAAGACGTGGGCTAATAAAACGGACGACAATACAAGTGAGACACTCTCACAAACTAGCGGTCACACATAAGCATATATAAGCAGCCCAACGAACTGCTACTGCTGTCCAGCATAGTCTATTTGTGCAATACCGCAACGCTCGGAGCTACCTGCCTGATTGCCCATCGTGCACACATAACCTCAAGCCTCCCACGTGGAACTCAGCATCTCAGTCTCTCTTCTCCGCACCATGCGCCTTCCGATTCCGATAGCCTTGACTTGCTGGGTGATGGCTGCGTTAAGCAACGCTCACCCCGGCGCCCTCGAAAAGCGCTGCGGCGGCGCTGGAAGTCTGTACTGCCTTCGAAACGCTGACGAAAACTGTGGACTATGTTGTTCTGGCAAGTGCTCAAGCACGCCCAACCCAACATGCACAGCTGGCGTTATGCTTCAGTGTTTGCCATGATCCGTAAGTTTGCAATACAAACGCAGTCTTCGCAGCCTGTTGATTTCTGATGGACGCCACCAGACGACGCACAAGGCAGAAGTGCATGGCTGTGACTATTGGCGCAGAGCGTGGCAAGATATCTACGAGAATTGAGGGGAATTTGTGCCTGGAAATTTCGACGTCCTATTTCGATATGGATTATTTTTTCCCAGTCAAGGAAGACTTCTGGCTCGTGTCGATGTAGAGCAGTTGTGGATAGCACAGTAGAAACTCGCTGGCATTCACGCTTGTTACTCCCTCGTCGCTACTTCGAGTCTCTCACTGTTCCTCTTGGGCAGCCGATGAGGCAGAGATACGAGAAGCGCAGGAACAGGGTTCCATTTTAGTACGTGGTGTTGAACGTACCCATGAAGTCCTCGTTTCTGTCTTGCTTCTCGGCGGTAGGTCTCGTAGCGGACTCACCATTGACAAATGTTGATTACAAGATCACAAGTTTGCTGGTCGTGGGCTCACTCGCGCTGCTTCGGCGATCCGGAGCCGACGCGCCGAGCAAGACGTTGCCGTCCGTTCTTTGCATCTGACTTCTCTCCTCAAGCTCTCCATCTCTCCAATCTGATGTTGATGAAACGCACGATCTGTCATCAAGAATTGCACCTGTGTCCTACATCGATGAGACACGTATGTTCACAGAAAGTCGAAGGTGACTCTAGCGTCCAGTAACAGCGACGCGGCACGCTTTCCCATTCACGTCATTAAAGTTCTCCCCGTTCGCAATCAAGTCGAGCCTCAGACGGTCTGGAGCTCCTTGGCGGCTAGATCGGCATCAGCTACGTAGGACAACCGTACAGCCACTCAGAATGGGAGGCAAGTGTATCTTTTCCACTACCTATACCACTGACTATCTAGATGTCGCGCATGCCATGTGGCCAGAGCAGGACGCGTCGAGTCTGGACGACATCTTCTCCATCCTGAAACTTCGCGATAGAGACTGGCTGCAAGCGACTCTCCAGAAGCGGCTGAGCGTGCTGAAAGCGGCCTATGACACGCCTCTCAAGCCTCACACGAGAAGTCTCAAGCACAAGCGGGAATCCACGGACGAGTCTGCAGAAGATGCGGAGCTACATTATGACCGCGCCGAGATTGGCCCTTTTGACCTGACAGCAGCATCACTGAGACCTGGACAAGTGGTGTCTAATCATGTGGCAACCTTGCGCTCTCTGGACTGGTCATCGACCGAGCTGGGACCTATGTCAACATGGTCTGCACAACTTCGACGGAGTGTGAATTTCTTGTTGGTCGATCCGAGAGCTGCTGCGTTGTATTGGGGTCCCAGCAAGACATTGATCTATAATGAGCCCTATCAGTCAGTCCTGGCCGAGAGGCATCCGTGGGCCTTAGGGAAGACCGCGGACCAAGTCTGGCCAGAGGGTCACAGAGAGCTCACAGATGCTTTCGCCAAGGCTGAAGCCACCGGACAGTCAAGCAGAGGTGATCGCGAGGTGTTTTTCTTGAACAGACGTGGGTTCGCGGAAGAGATGTACGGCTCATGGTCCATGTTACCTGTCGTCGGCGGGACAGGCATCCTAGGTTTTTACAACAACGTACTCGATCTGACCGACCGCGTTCACGAGGAGCGACAAATGGCCACACTCTTGAAGCTTGAAAGGCAGACCGCCGATGCTAAAGGCCTCCACGAATTCTGGCCTGCCATCATTGACGGCTTAGAGGTTAACCGGGAAGAAGCTCCTTTCGTGGCACTCTACTCCGCCGTGCCTCGAGGTCAAGCGCATGGCTCGCGCGCGCCCTCTGTGTCAAGCTCGAACGGTCTCATGGAGCCGAGCTCGCTTTTGCCTACACGCCATTGGAGTCTGGAGGGCACGCTTGGGATCTCTGCAATCAGTGAAGTCTTTCCCAGCCAGATCAATACCGAATGGGCAATGCAGCATATCACTCCTTCTTTCAAAGATGCGGTCTTGACAGGTCAACCTCAAGTCATCACCATCCTGCCAGATTCACACATGTATCCGGCTGCAAAAAGTCGTGCATATGGCGATCAATGCAGCTCGGCGATCTTGATCCCGCTCGGCAGAGCTCAGGAAGGTGATGGGGTTGGCTTTCTCATCCTCGGAATCAGCAGTCGACGGCATTACGACCTTAACTACAAACAGTTCGTCCGTCTGCTCGCACGGCAGCTGGTGAGCACACTGACGGCAGTTCGGCAGGCGGAAGAGGATGCCAAGAAAGCAAATATGCAAGCAGAGTTAGCAGCATTGGATAGGATCCTGCTGTCAGAGAAACTTGCTCTGACCGAGCAGCAAGCTCGAGATAATGAGCGCCGCTTCCGGTCCATCGCCGCTCATATGCCTATGGCCATGTACGAATTGAGTCCAGCTGGCGAGATCGTATACGCCAATGACTCGTACTATGAGTTGCTTGGTATTCGCCCCGACGAGATGAGACCATTTATATGGGAAGACTACATTCATCACGACGACAAGGCTATGCACGAAGAGAAGATCCGTCAGCTGATGGCGGGAGAGTCCGTACGATTTGAAGTGAGACTCAATCGCAAGTATGTTGCCGGCGATGCCCTAAGCGGAGAAACGATCGAAGGGGAGACGTGGTTCCTCTCTGCTGCATTCTGTGTCAAATCTGATGAGGGGATCGTCCAGTGCATACAAGGGACACTGATCGACATCTCAAGGCAGAAGTTGTTAGAGACGTTCCTTGCCAAACGTTTGGATGAGGCGATTGAGCTGAAGAGGCAGCAGGAGCACTTTATGGTGAGTCATATTTGTTGTTCAAATCTGCGGGTGAATTTAGGGTTCTGCCGGCCAGACAGTCCGAAGACTCTGATGGCCCAAAGTTGCTGGAGGGTGGATGTATTTCAGACAATTCTCTAATGAACTGTCTTGCCCGGAGCCGAGCTAGCCGGCTGAGAGCCCTCCATGACCCTGGAGACAAGCGAGGCCTTTCGGCAACCTCTTTGGATGAGACTGGGCCTGGAAGACACATAAGATTCGCTGTTTGGCGGAAGGTGCGATCGGTGCTGACTCAAGTTTTCATCAGGACTTCGTCGGTCACGAGATACGCAATCCTCTTTCTGCGACCAGCCTGTGCGCAAGCTCAATACAAGGGACTCTGGAAGACTTACTCAAGAACACGACATTAAAAGACACAACAGATATGATTACGATAGACAAAGAAACGATACAGACGCAAATCGAGAACACAGCAATCATCACGACATGCATACAACATCAGAAACGAATCATCGACGACATCCTCACCTTGAGCAAGCTGGATTCAAACTTGCTCGTCATCACACCATGCGAGACGAAACCGGTGGACCTAATTGCGCAGTCACTGCGGCTTTTTGAAGCAGAAGTTCAAGTCGCTGATACACAGCTAAAATGTGTCATCGACAAAACCTATCGAGACCTTGGCATTGAATGGGTCATGTTAGATCCTAGCAGACTGCTGCAAATCTTGATTAACCTCGTTACGAATGCCATACGGTTTACCAAGAACGCGCCGGAGCGGAACATCACTGTCACGCTTGCAGCGAGTGATACACGGCCTAAGAGCTCGGTGGCAGGCATCCACTATCTAAATCAGCCGAATGCGCCTTCCACAACTGAAGAGGAGATCCGAACAGACGATAGTGTCTATCTTCTCATTGCTGTTTCGGACACTGGCTGTGGTATGAAGCCAGACGAGCTTGAACGCATTTTCTTGCGGTTCCAGCAAAGCAGTCACAAGACTCACATCGAATATGGTGGTTCCGGGCTTGGTCTCTTCATTTCTCGCGAATTAGCAAGACTTCAAGGCGGCCAAATCGGAGTGCACTCACAACACGGGCGAGGCTCAACATTCGAGTTCTACATCAAGACGCGGAAATGCAATGCACCAAAGACTACAGTCGAAGAAGCGGATCGGGACCACGAGATCCCACAGATTGGCCAACCAATTCGACGAAGGAGCCATGTCCAGCAGACACACGCTGAACATCCAACGCATATCCTTCTTGTCGAAGATAACGTGAGTTTCTGATCTCCACCCCTTCAATGTGACCACAGCTGACATAGTTTTCCTTCGATACAGCTCGTTAATCAAAAAGTCATGCACAGACAGCTTCGAAAAGCAGGTTACGAGGTGCATGTCTCGAACCACGGTGGGGAGGCCTTGGAGCACATCCGCCGCTCCAAATACTGTTGCAACGATGGCGTCGAGCTAGACGTGGTGCTTATGGACATCGAAATGCCAGTCATGGGTGGGCTGGATTGTACGAAACGAATCCGAAGTATGGAGTTGCGTGGCGAGATCGCACGCCACATGCCGATCGTGGCTATCACAGCAAACGCGAGAGGCGAGCAACAAACGCAAGCTCTCGATGCGGGAATGGACGCCGTGGTCACAAAACCCTTCCAGATGGGCGATCTGCTGAGTGTTGTTGATAAGATATGGAGAAAAGAGGGCATGATAGATGGACTGAGCGGGTGAGAGTCACATCCTGGATGAAGCAGAACTTTGTGCAAATACTCGACCATGTCGACGAATAACTATCTAGACCTCTTCGAAAGCTGACCCGCAGCCACGCAAGTTGCAACTCACACAAGCGCCACACGAACAGGACGTGGCCCAGGCTTCTCTGAATCAAGCCCCGGAGCCGAGCTCACGCCAGGCGTCGAAAAGCTCTCTCAAGCTTCCCGCGCTTACCCAATATCAGCCTAGGCTTGATCACACAATTGGTTCTCTTCCACGTGGAACCTGGCATGCATAAACCTCGTTTGTATTTCCCTCCTCGCAGACTGGCTGAAGATTGCGGCAAGGCTGAATGATGCTTTCTTACAGCGGCGGCTCCGATCTTGCTGGGGCGCACTATCAAGCCCGTCGACCAGGTCTGGATTGATCACGCCTTATTCTGCGAACCATGTGAATGCGGCCTCAGAAGTATATTTCTGAGGTCAGAAATGTTCGGTTCTATATAGTCTGCGACACTTCGTCGTGAACTCCACTTATGTCCTAGAGAGAAAGCTGGTCCGTATTGCTATCTGTATCACAATCCTGGT
>JAASLG010000830.1:0-13333 GCA_013365235.1 Cercospora sesami
CATCCATCGAAAAGACGACACCAACGAGAACAGCAATGTCAGACACTTCAGATGACTGGTCACTGTACCCCTACAACCCCAACAAGCCAGCTCCGATTGTCTTTGCAGTCCTTCTGACCGCACTTGGTGCCTATCAGATCTACCAGTCCTTCTTCCGCTACAGATGGAAAAAGTTCGGCGCAGTCATGATCTGGGCGACAAGTGTCTGGATAGCCGGCTTCGTCTGTCGCAGCATCTCCGTCCACCAAGTGCGAAATATTGGACTCTTCATTGCCCAGTAAGCAAATCTCAGCAACGACTCGCAATCGGCCACACTCACAACTCGCCCATCCAGATACGTCCTCGTCCTGATGGGCCCGCCGCTCTACTCTGCAGCTGAATACTTCATCCTCGGCCGCCTGCTCGCTTACCTCCCGTACTACACTCCCATCCATCCCGGCCGCGTCTTCAGCACTTTCATCTTCCTCTCCGCCGCAGTCGAATCTCTCACAGGCTCAGGAGCGGCCAACAGCGCCGGATCAGGTCGAACCGAGTCCCAGCGCAACATTGGTCTCAATTTACTCAAGTCAGCATTGATCCTACAAATTTTTGTCGAAGCCTTCTTCATCTCGATCGTCGCAACGCTCGAGTACAAGGCACGCAAAGGCGGGAATTTCCCCAAGAATGTCCGCAATATATGCTATCTGCTATACATCACAAGCTTCATGATCCTGGTCCGCTGTATCGTACGAACGATCGAAGGCTTTGAAGCTGGCTCTTGCGATCCAGACAGGGAAGATCCTTACTGTGGGCCCGTATCCAGGAATGAATGGTTCTTGTGGGTTTTCGAAATCGCGAACATTACGCTCTTCGTCATCTTGCTTGCCATCTTTCATCCTGGCAAGTATTTGCCTCGGAGCAGTAAGATCTTCTTGGATCCTGTGGATGGGAAGACAGAGAGACTGGGACCTGGCTTTTCAAAAGCAGATAAGCGGCCATTTTTGATCACGGTTGTTGATCCTTTCAATTTCTATGGCATTTTGTCTGGCAAGGGAATGGTGATGAATAAGTTCTGGGAGGAGCATCAGCCCATTGATGATGGAGAGAATGTGCAAGGACAGACTGTAAACACGAGGGAGGAGGGGAAGGCCATGAGAAGCAGTGTCTAGCTTTGCGATTTCTACCTGTTCGCTAGCAGTAAAGAGCGGTCGAAGGTGCATACCGGACGCAGCCGGGTTTCTCTCATCCAAATGATCAATCGTAATTCTCACCCACTATGCTTTCGTCATCAGTCATTGGCGCCTCATTTGAACCCCATTTCGCTCGTCCACAATCAATAGTCAACCTCGCCTGTTATGCATTCGTCATCAGTCATCAATCTCGCCCATTCAAGCTCCCAACAAGTCTCAAAACATCAGAGCTAAGCCAGTCGCCACTCCCCGCTGTCGTGGTGCCAGTACCAACCCACAGCTTCCTTCGGACCAGTGGCGACCATGTACCTCATCCACAACGGCTTGCCGTCGCGGCCCATAGTATCACGCAGGTCACCGCGAGAGCGCGAATGGCCAGCGTTCTTCAGATCATCCATCGCAGCCAGAATGCTGGCCATGTGGTCATGCTGGCCCTGAACTCTTGGCAGGTCGCTCCACTTGAGAAGACCATCATGTACAACAAGATCGACAAGCATTTCGGCAAGGAGCTGACGTGGCTTAGTTTCCGGTACGGTGGCAGCAAACAGATCGACGAAAGCGTCATCGGTCATGACGGTGTCGAGGACTTCGTTCAAGATGGCGTACATAACTTCATCTTGGAAAGCGGGCATCATGTACTGTCATGTCGCGCATTAGCATATCATCTCGTTGAAATTTCTTTCAGCAGTACTGACCTGGTCACCAAAATACCAAGCCTTACAGCACGAAACCACGTCGACAGAGTCTGGGAGCGTGCGGTGCATTGCCCAGTACGCAAGTAGCTTCCACGACTCGACATCGTCTTCTGGGAAGCGAGCGACACCGGTCAGAGATTCCTCGAAATGGCCATTGGTCAGGAGATTCTCGAAGTACTCCGCGGTGTTGCAGAGCAAGGACTGTTGAATGGAGATCGGCTGAGGATCACGGCCGACGTAGATGGTGATGAGGCGGTCGCCGCGGAGAGAGCTGTGAAGAGAGTCAGACGATATTTCGAGGATAGCAAGATGTGCTGTACTTACGAGTAGAGGGTGTCCATGTTGATGCTGTTGGGAAGTCGTACTCGAGTATCTTTGATGGAGGGTTGGGATGGGACTGCGAGGCTCGAGTGTTGGATTCGAGTATCAGGGAGTGAGAATTTGTGAGTGAAAAATCGTTGGCGAGGGTGTCAACATATACTCTTCACTCGCGTCGCCGATGAGTGTTCTGACCAATCACTTTCCGATGTACGCAGTGACACGTGATCTTTCACTTGTTGCTTGTAAGTCATACCAGTATGTACAGATCGATGACCTACTTAGCCCTCACAGCAATCCCAGTCTTTCTCTCCTGTCCAAGATTCTTCGCAATCGCCTCACCCTCCAAGCGGCCCCAGGTCATGCTTCGCAAGCAAGATGTTGCCGGCGGATATTCGTTGTAGAACAATCCAGTCATCTCGCCAGCACCCCACAGTCCAGGAATAGGCACATCAGCAGTTGACAGAACACGACCATCAAGATCAGTCTTGACACCTCCATAGGTGAAAGTCAGATTGGCCGTCATTGGATATCCGTAGAAAGGGCCCTTTTCGATCTTAGCAGCCCAATTAGTCTTGTCGACTTTCAAGCCATTCGTACGCTTGCCATCGAGCTTCATGAGATCGAATGGCTTGTCGTTCACGGCAGCGTTGTATTCATCAACAGTCTTCTTGAGAGCGGCAGGGTCAATACCAAGCTTTTCTGCTAGCTCTTCAATCGTGTCGGCCTTCTCTGGTGGAATGTCGGTGGTCTCATAGACCCAGCTGCCCTTGAAACGTTGCATGATTGGGTCGTCGGTAACGAAGAAGCAAGATTGATTGTGGTCTTTCCAGCAGTACAAGGCGATCATCTCGAAGGTTGCGAAGAGGTGACGCTGACCCTCGTCGTAGAAGCGCTCGCAGTCTTTGTTGACAACAATGCCGTAGTTGTGACCTTTAATCTTTTAGTTGTGCTTACGCTCAAGTCGTTGCATACGTACCCCAGATGACTGCATCTGGCTTTGTGGCGCGCGTATCAACCAGCTCGCAATGCATTCCATCGAAAGAGCCTGCAGTTCCGGCGCCGACCTCGAGAGCCATTCTCAAGCCTGCTCCTTTGTTGTGCTTGATGCCAGGGGCAATGAGTGGTAGCTTGTGGGTGTCTCGGCCGATGTAGCGTGCTAGCATTTCTTGGTTGCCCTCAAACCCACCGCATGCCAAGACCACATCTGGTGCGAGGAGATCGTGAAGCAGGCCGTCGTTCTTTCTGACCTTCAGGCCGCGAATTTTGCCCTGTTCATCCTGCAATAGCTTAATGGCTTCCGTCTCCCAGTGGATCTCTGCATTTGGGTAACTCTTGATGTGTTCCATCATCTTTGTGATGATCGCAACGCCACCTCCATCAGGAAAGACAAAGTGCTGGTCGGTATCGAATTCGAGTAGGACGTTTGGCTCGTCGTGATGGACGAACTTGACGCCACGCTCTTCGCAGAACTTTGCCGTGATTGGAGCCTCGTTGCGGAGCTTTTCACAGTAATCTTCGTCAGCGACGCCATTGCTGACTCGGCGCATCTCCTTGACCCAGTCCTTGTCTACGCGATCGTTAGCAGGACCACGTCATGTCGAGTAGAAAGACTTCATACCAAAGTTGAGGTTCTTGTCCAGTCTCAAATATGCCATAGTCTGGAAATATGGTCAACCGCTTGTGCAGATTGATACTCCTTACTGTTTCGATACTAACCCATCGCGATGCACCACAACGTTCGCCATCTTTGCCAACTTCTACGAGGGCGACTCGCCCCTGTTTGCCTTCTCTTTTGCAAGTTTCGAGAAAGCTCAAAGTTGCGAACGAACCAGCGAACCCTGAGCCTACAACGATCAGGTCGTATCCCTTGAAGCTGGCCATTTTATCAATGTATAATTGCGATGAAGTGATAACACCAACTGAATCGCAAGTTTCCTACCGATTTCGTATCTTCTTACGGCTCAGAGCATGTGCATACTTATACTCCACGCTGAGGAGTCAGCACAGCTCATGAAGCTCTACAAGCTGCCCGCAATACAGTACCTCACTCAAGCGGGGTTCGCAGCATGAGGAGGTGTTGTTTGAGAGGTCGGACTGCTGTTCCTGCAGGCTCGCACCGAATCTGGACCTCGCTTGTACCCTCAACCTGGTACATCGTCTCGGGGATTTGCATACGCATCGCTCTGGGCGCTTCACGTTGCTCGATCGCAACGAATCAATTGCTGCGGGGTTATTGCCAGGGCTTCCACTTTTCCGACAACATGGTAAGACAAGCGATTTTAAATGCGGAAATAAGGAATAATCGTGGTCACTGATTTGGGGCGCCTCGTGCCAACCATGTTCGCCAACAATGGCTCGATTGTCGTTGTCGTGCTGTGGGCTCTGGGACCTAGTTGGGCCGCCCATCATCTTGGTTCTTCTCTGGGCTCGTTCTTGCCATCAGGCGTATGGCAGACGCTTTGCACCGATATGTGTTTGTTGACTAGCCCATGGAGTCAACCCAACGTTGGGCAGCATGGATGTGGTGAGAGAGCGTGCGCAGGAGGAGAGGAGAGGTGGTGAGGCTCGCGGAGGTGGCGGCGAAAAGAGCGGCCGATCCCGAGCGCGACTGCTAGTCCGGTCGAACTCTGAAACAACTGCAACACGACCTCAACGCGCGAGCAGAGACAACGACTGTTCCTCGCAGCTGGACATTCACACCACAGGGTATTCTCGCTTCACAGCACCGCCACTCATAGTGGAACCGGCTCCTTCTACCTTGCTGCCGCGCCCGGAAACACACCACCGTTGCTCCTCAGCGATCGCCACATCACCTCCGCCGTTCACATCACGAACATCTCCCTCTGCCTCTTCACGAACACGGCGCGATATTAGAAACAGCTGCAAAACGTGCTGAGAGACTCAGTTGTAACCAGATCTCAGCCTTCTTGGGCACGCGCCAGTTGGCGCATCGCTCAAAATGAGTGATCTTGACAAAGCCATAGCGCAGTTGCGCGCCTGTCGGCCTATACCAGAAACACAAGTGCGAGAACTCTGCTACAAAGCGCGTGAGCTGCTTATAGAAGAAGGCAATGTGGTCAGTGTGGATGCGCCGGTAACGGTAGGTCGTTCCGACAGCGCGTAGTGGCGGGTGAAGCGCTGACCGGGCGTGCTAGATATGCGGTGACATTCATGGACAATTCCACGACTTGATGGAACTCTTCCGCGTGGGTGGCGATGTGCCAGACACGAACTACCTCTTCATGGGCGACTTCGTTGATAGAGGCTTCTACTCGCTTGAATCATTTCTTCTTTTGCTCTGCTTGAAAGTGCGCTATCCGGATCGCATCACGCTTATTCGTGGTAATCATGAATCACGACAAATCACGACCGTCTACGGCTTCTACGACGAATGCTTACGCAAATACGGCAGTGCCAATGTCTGGCGGTATTGCTGTGAAGTCTTTGACTACCTAGCACTGGGCGCCTTGGTGATGGGTGCGGCAGGAGACATCGATCCCACAGACGCGCCATTCGCAGATCCTTCCGGCTCGCATCCACTCCACGAGGATGTTGAAATAGAGATCCTAAACTCGCAAGGCCAGATCATGAACCGATACGCGCGCTCTCGATCGGCATTCCTGAGCCACGACAACTCGACACTATCCAATGAACCTGCTTCCCCGTCGCAGACACAGGAACAGACACCATCATCCCGGACTGGTCCACCAGGTACAGGTGCATCAGGTGCAAGTCGAGGCAGCGCGAGCAACACTGGTGGTGCAGTTCTGTGCGTGCACGGTGGCCTAAGTCCGCTCATAGACAGTATCGACAAAATTCGTCTTCTGGATCGAAAGCAAGAAGTACCTCACGAAGGTGCTATGTGCGACCTCCTCTGGTCGGATCCGGACGAGATTGATGGATGGGGTCTGTCGCCACGCGGCGCTGGCTTCCTCTTCGGCTCTGACATTGTGAAATGCTTCAATCACAAGAATGATCTCAGTCTCATCTGTCGCGCCCATCAACTGGTCATGGAAGGTTTCAAGGAGATGTTCGACAGTACGATAGTAACGGTGTGGTCAGCTCCCAACTACTGCTACAGATGCGGCAATGTGGCTGCAATTCTGGAGCTCAGTGAAGACGGCGCGAACGCCGGCTATGCGCAAAGGAGCAATGGCGATGCAGGGAGATCAAACAGCATCCTGTCAGAACGGGAACAACTACCCAACAAGCCTGCTCCCGGTAGGAGATACCGTGTGTTCGATGCCGCTCCGCAGGACAGCAGAGGGATGCCGGCCAAAAAGCCAGTCGCGGACTACTTCCTTTGATGCCGAGCTGTGCAGGAGTTGGCGTTCTTATGGTGGTGCAGCGTTCCAGATACCCGTATGCATTGTATAAAGCATGGCTGCGCTGACTTCTTGTGGCTCGAAACATTGGCTCAGTCTCTTCCCTGTCTACAAGATACAATTCCTCTGTAAGTCGACAGAAGAGGTCCATACTGAAGTGAGTACTTAACAAGATGACCTAAGTGAGCTTTCCAGGAATTCTCATGGAGAGATTATAGGAGTCTAGATATATACAAGGAGAACGAATTGAATTCGTCTCATGCCTCCTCCTTCCCTCTTCACCTCTTCCCAACCATCATTATACGTACTGAAAAGAAGCAAGTCATGGATCTCATATATGAAACTGCTCTCCCTTCTCATCGCGTGAGAAGGTCGAGAGCAACCCAAACTTAACGCCGTCAAGTTCCATCCAACACCTTCGCTATGAAATTCCCACAAAGAGACACGAAACTCCACGCTCGTTGATCCATCAAGAGACTGGTCAAATTAGTCCAAACTCTCCTTCAACGGCATCATCAACGGACTCCGTCTCGTCGGACTGTTCCTCCGACTCCGACTGGGCGCTCTCAAACTCTCCTTACTCTCCGATCGAATGATCAATCCGCCACGATCGAACGGCGTCACAGCAGGAGCAGAAGCCGCAGTAGCGATTCCCAAACCATGCGAACTCCCTGGTCGTTCTACGACAACACTACCCCCATGCGGTGCGTCAAAGTAGCTCTTCGTCATCTTTGGTGACCCGCGTGAAATATCTGGTGACAGACCACGAAGACCAGGAGTCGCGAGTCCAGAAGTTCGTCCAACACGACCGGCGGAATCGAGGTCGACGCTGGAATCCGAGAGGCGTTCGTTGTCAGAAAAATCACCAAGTTCGAAATCTGATGGATCGGCCCCTTCTTCAAGAACGCGTTCGTAAGTGGGCGAAGCGCCGAAGAGCTTGCCACCGAGGAAGCGAGAAGAAGAAGCTCCCTTGCGTGGTTTGCTGTGGTGGCTCTTGCCCCCGGTCATCTTGTGATACCACGATTGTCGTCGTTCACGACCGCAGAGCAGGTAGACTGCGAGTGCGAAAATGAGGAGGAAGATGAGAATTCCAGGGGCTCGGCGGCTGTAATCGCTGGACAGAATGCGATCGTGCCAGTCGTCGCTCTCGGCCGTTGCTGTGTCGTTCGCGGAGATCGTTGGTAGGTGTCCGGCCGGATATTGCCAGTCGTACGGCAGAGTTGTGGTCTCGATATTGCTGCCGAAGCCCACAGCTTTGGCTTCTTCCGCGGCGGGCATTTGAGAAGATGCGTAGAGTACAATCTTGCCAAGTGTCCAGCTCACCTCCTTGCCGTCAATCTTATCGACAGCTTGGAACGGATTCAAGAAGCCTCGATCTTTCGCGCTCTCAACAATTGCATCGGTCTTGTTGTGCACACTGCTTTTGCCTGCCTCGATGCCCACTCGGGGAACGCCAATGCCATCGTGCAGCATATTGATCAGCCAGCTGGCCTTGAAACACACCTCTTCCACTGTCTTCTCATCCACCTTGTGTCCCCACTTCTCCTTCTCGACATCCTCCTCAATCTCCGCCCAGTCTCGTGAACAGAATTCTGTGACCTGTTTTTGATAGCTCGCAAAGTCGTAAGCCTTGTCTTTGTGCGCCATTGCGAAGATCTCATGTGTGGTATGCCAGTATTCTGAAACGCCAACAAAGTGGTTGACATCAAAATCAATCGCAGGAGTATGTTGTCCATTCAATAGACAAGGCACGTCTTTGCATTCTTTCTCCTTCTCCAACAGTGGGTACGTGCTCTTCAAACATTGTGTGAAATCGCCAGTTCCGAGCAGATGCGGTTCGTGTGCAGCCAGATCCTTTGACCCAGGCTCAATCTCCTCTCCCGTCTTCTTGACCTTGATGCCCACGGGGAGACAAGGATCAGGTATCTCATCAGCATCCGGTGATGCTTCGAGCAATCTTGTCACGTATCGTCTCCGTGCCTCGTTCGCTCCGAATCCTAGCCAAGTTGTCACGAAGACCTTGTACTCCAACGACTCTCCATCCACCCTCCTCAACCGTAGTAATTTCAGATCGTCCGCATGTTTCTCCGCCTCAGTGGCATTCGGCGCGAACGCAATCTGCGCCGAGGCTCCTCCCATATCCAAGAACCCATAGGTATTGTGTTGTTTCCCATGATCATGATCCGTGGGCGCATCAAAGCCTCCCAGCAGGTAGTTCGCCGCAATCCAGCCATACAGACCCTCCGTCTCTCCTGGTATGACCTGCACGTGCACTCCACAATCTGGCAGCTGGAACTTCGTATTCCGCTGAAAGTATGAACACGTATGTTCTAGCAGCGCAGCGCGTTGATCGTCCGGCAACAATCGCATACCCGCAGTTGCGAGCAAAAACACCGGAGTATCCTCTACGGCATGCTTCGGCACAATGTCCAACGCGAATTCCACCAATTCCTTCAGGTGATCCGGGCCTACGAGTTCAGGTTTGTCTCCGAAAGTTGAGATGCCAGGATGGACCTTCTTGATCCATTTCTTCTTGGTCTCAATCTCCGGTAACCGATGCAAGTCCTCTCCCTTTTTGCGTGCATGCGCGGCCGAGTCCCATTTGTAGACGTAGACTCTCGTGCCCGACGAGCCGGCGTCGAAGACCAGACCGTATGTGTGCTTGCCCATGGTGGGAAGTCGCTATGTCGCGCAAACCGACGTCGTCCTTATCTCGTTGTTATCGGTTCCTTTGTGGATTCGTGGATTCGCAGTCGCAGGGTCTAATATTAGCAAATGTGATGGATATAATACATTCTGCGCGTGCCAGTCGCGCAGAGAGGAGTGACGAGGTTGTGGATGGGAGTAGCGACCGTGGAAGAATTGCGCAGTATGGTGAATGTTGAGGGAAGGAGGGCGTGCTGGTGCTATGGAGTGTTCGGCTCGCTGCTCCAAAGAGATTGGGGGCGATCGAGCAGGCGCGGCAGGGATGCGCGAAACTTTCTGCGGCGCAATCTGGCCAAGTGTAGCGATGAGCTTCACTGGAACGCGCGGCCGTCGTCAGGTACACAAGCAATTCAGCCGACGCACCCAATCACCGCGTGCAGCTTCCCCGGCGAACTGCCACCCTCCGCCACGACCACCGAGGTTTGCGGCGGTATGCCCCGTCGTGCTCTGATCTGCTACGCTCGGTGGAGGTACGCCATGGCCAGTCGCATCCACCAGCTGCCAACCTCACATGCACATCGTATCGCCAACGCGCCACTCCATCACGTCATCGCTCGAGCCCGAGTTGCGTGGGGAAAGTGCGCTGCATGCTCTACCACTCATCACGGTCTATGTTTGTCTGAAGCTGTCTCTCCGATGCAGGATAAGCTGCAGCTGCAGCCATTGCATTGTTTCAATGCGCGAGCCACCAGCCGAATTTCCCCTCCTTCTGATAGCAGTGCAGCAATGTCACGTAGCAACCGACCACGCTTCCAGCAAAGACACGCCACCACCTCGCCACGACCAATGCGCTACGTGCGTGCATAGATGCAATGAAGCACATCTCATCAATCTTCCAGCAAGAACCTCAAGAACGCGGCTCCAACGGTAACTCCATCATGGTGCAGCCGCACCCTGTCCATCCCATCCTTGTACATGGCATCATCAAATATTCCCTTCTCATGTCGACTGTCCAGCAGCTCGGACACAATATCGCCGTTGAACTCTGGATGTCCTTGGACCGTGATCACTCGGTTCTTGATGTACATTCCCTGCACATCACATCTCGGAGAGTGTCCCAATGGCTGTGTTCCCTCTGGGTACTCGTACACGATATCGCGATGCATCTGGTGAATCGCCTGTTCATATCTGTCAGCACAACTCCACTCTCAAATTCTCACTCTCGTCTCCAATACTGTCTTTTTCTCCCACATTTCTTTTTCCCCTCACGATCAACAGAAGGAAAGTAACCACTCACCATCTCCTCCAAGCCAAACAACCTCTTCCCCGTCTCCGTCAATTGCACCTTACTCACACTGATCTCCCACCCCCGATCACTGCGATCCACCTTAACATCCATCGCCCTTCCAATAATCTGATGTCCAAAGCACACTCCAATCAACCTCACCCTCTCTTGCGCCAGAACCTTTCGTGTGAAGTCCACCAACTTCAGGATCCAAGGATCATTGTCAAAAGAGTTAAATCCTGCACACATCAAGAGTCAGTTTGTCGTTCATTCAACCCACAGCCTCAAATCTCTCCTCCCTCTGCATTCTCCTCCACCCTCTTCCCCACCTCATCACCCATCCACCAAACAGCAAAAATGATACTCACTACTCCCCGTCAAAAGCACAGCATCCACATCCTCCAACTCCGGATAAACCTCATGTCTCACAACATCATATTTCGTCACATCCAATTCCACCTCTTTCCGTTCTTTCGCTGCCAAATGTTTCGCGCTGTGGTCTAACAATTCATGAAAAAGATTTCCATATCCTCCATATTTCTCCTTCGTTCGCCCAATAGGCTCGTCGCATTCGAGGACGGCGATGCGGAGAGGAGGACGCATTCTGGTCGTCGTCGAGTAGTAGCGAAGGCGATTCGTATAATAGTATGACGAGCTTGAGTGTATGGCCGAATAGACACTTCTTCCTCGCCCGTACCCTCGCTGCTGCAGTAAAAGAAGTCCACCCAAATCGTGTGGCGAAGACCGAGTCCTAGAACTCGAAGATCTCGAAAACGAATACAAAGAACCTCCTCGAATCCCGATAGTTCTAATACCGATAAAAATATTTCTCTCAATGGCACGCCTTACGCAAAATAGAGCAACCCCTCCATGCATTGGAAACAGTCACACACACACAGACACAGTCAAAGAATCCCTGTCCGAAAGGTCCGTCATCGGCAAGGGGGCGACAGAGACGAGAGCTTATCAAAAGCCGATAAGAGAAACACAAAATGGGCAATTGGATCCGCGTTCGGCTCCACAGTTTTTGTCATGCCGATCAAAGCCGGATAAAAGATTTGGAGACTCATGAGGCGTATGAGCGAAATGGTATAGCAAATGCGATCAGACGAAAAATAATGTCACATTCGTCTTCTTGTGCAATACCGTTTCATAATAGATAGCATCCGTCTACCATCCCTCTCTTGAAAGATAGTACATACGAGAGAATTGAAAGAACTCCCAAACCCTGAACCCCAAATTCGTTCCCATTTCCGTTCCAACAGCAGACCAGCGCTGCTTGAGAGAAATACATATGCCACTTCCTGGGCATTTGTGTCATAAACCACATCTCAAGTCATCTTCTTCAGAGAGAGAAAAAGTGAATGTATCGCCTCTGTCCCACAAGGCGAGCGACCTGGGCCTTTCCCAATAAGCCTGGCCCAGCGCTCGTCCTCTGCTCAACAAATGCAACCCGCAGTCCCCAGTACAAAAAGGTCATACATTCAAAGCCGTGAAGTTCGTCAAAGTCATACCACGGAGAAGCTCGGTTTTCGAGCCTTCTCCCATATCATCTCCAAAACACGGATCCAGAAAGCGGGACCCAGAGGTGGTTCGCCTCGGAAAGTGAAAGCCATCTAAGAATGACCGGTCGTGTACATTATCCCTGTCGTGAGTAGGGCTTATTCATGGCCGCGATCTCTCGGGCAATCGTGGCCCATTCGAGTTCGCGTCGAAGTGGCTTGCCACGTTTGACGCATTGCGATTCTTCCCACTTGAGAAGCTCATATCTGCAGACTTGATCAGAACACAGCTTCCACTTGCAGCTTGGCGAATGGCGATACTCACGCAAATCGCAAATGCGGCTGAATAATCACATTGAGCCTCCTCGCCCGCACGAAACAGTAGGCGCGAGGAAACGACAAGCCCAGCTCGTTCATCACCTCGGCGATACAGATCGTGGCGGATCGAGAAACGCCGACACGGCAGTGTACAAGTGTCGCAGTGCCCTTCTTGCGGCCCTCCTCTGTCACAGCACATCAGCATCGAGTCCACATGATAAATAATCGGCCAGGGCTCACCAATAAACTTGAGACAGTTCTCAAACTCTTCCGTCAACGGATCCACTCCGTTATCCTGGACTTTGTCGATGAACTTCAGATTCTCCTGCGGCCACGATTCCATGGCTTCTCGAGGCCAGCTGACTGGTTCTCCCACGCTGAGGATCTGGCCGATGCCGAGCTCCTCCAGCAATTGCGGGTTGTTCGCATGACCAAGATTTCCCAGGTACATGTACGGCAAGATCCGGCTAGGCAACGACCCATCCATTTTGTCAAGCCATGCTGGGTGAGCTACCGTCAGCTCACGAAGGTCGCCAGAATATGCCGGAGAAGCAGCGAGAATCCGGGCCTGGATGCTGCGGAGTAAGTGAACGTCGGAGTTGTATGCAAAGAAGTTCCTGCCCTTCTCACGGTGCAATTGTAGCCAGGCGTCGTGTACTGGCACGCAATTCGCGTACATGTAGTACGCGAGTGCCAATAGCGACGTCTCCGTATAGCCGTCGGCGCAGTGAATGAGTACCTTCCTGCCAGCTTGTTTCCGTCGCTTTGGCGACGCTGCAAGACCATCGCCGTCCGAGTCCGGCTCTGGGGTCAGCGAAAGTTTGCTATCTCTCCGCTTCTTAGCTTCAGTAACAGAGTTTGCTTGCTTGTGAATCCATTGGCACATTGCCAATAAGCCGTCTACTTCGACTTGAGACCAGGTAGGTGGCATGATTGCCCCAGATCCGGGGAACTCGAGCTGGTTCGGTAGGCTGTCGGCAGATGATGGCTTTCGGTCACGTCGATCCAGAATCTCCTCCAGGTAGCGAAACGCTCGCTGGTCCGGAATTTGAGCGACATCGCTGCACCCCAC
>JAASLG010000833.1:0-12680 GCA_013365235.1 Cercospora sesami
GTCGACGCCAGTGGATATACCAGATTCCTCAAGCATGTAGACAAGGTCTTCGGTAGCCAAATTCCCCTTTGCGCCTGGTGCGTACGGACATCCGCCTAGACCTGCCACCGCAGCATCGAATGATCGTACGCCCATTTCATAAGCCGACATGACGTTAGCGAGAGCCTGCCCATATGTATCGTGGAAGTGGCCTGCAAGCTGCTCGACAGGTATATCTCTCAGAAGTAACTCAAGTAGCTGTCGGGTTTTGACTGGCGTTCCAACACCCAAAGTGTCACCAAGCCCAACTTCAAAGCAACCCATATCGGCGAATCGTTTCGCGACTCGAGCTACAGCAGAAGGATCCGTAGGGCCAGAATACGGATCAGAGAAGATGCAAGATATCACGCCTCGCACAGCAACACCATTGCTGAGCGCGAGACGAGCCACCTTCTCCGCCGCTTGGAGGGCTTCCTCGACGCTGCAGTTTTGGTTTGCCTTGCTGAAGGCTTCTGTGGCAGAAGCAAAGACGGTGACTTCTTTGGACCCTGCATGCAACGCTCGCTCGAATCCTCTGATGTTTGGTCCTAGGACTTGCCAGTTGACAGACTTCTCTGTTGCAAGCGGCTGGATGCTGCTCATGACTTTTTCGCTGTCGGCCAATTGAGGTACCCATTTCGGAGACACGAACGATGTGGCTTCGATATTCTTCAGTCCAGTTGCCACGAGTCTCTGGATCAGCTCAATCTTCGTGGGCGTAGGCACTTGAACCGAGATGTTCTGGAGTCCATCTCGCGGTCCAACCTCGAGGATCTTGACACTCGAGGTGGAGGCGTGGCGTATGGTATTCGGAAGGTTCACACTGCAAGATAGCCGCAATGGAGTAGTCCGCCCTAGCCTGAGTCCGATCATGTTTGCCAGGTTGCGCAAAGGGAATGTGGTTCGAGGTTCGAAGTCATTAAATTGGAGGCATGGCAGTTATGCCAAACTCTAGAAAGTGGCGTTCGCCTCACCAACGTGTAAATGATTATGTCCGCAGCTCGAATTTGACGACGCTGGCAGCCGGCCTCATGAGCAATTGACAGATGCCATGCGTGTTTGAGTCGGACGGTTATCCTCGGCTGCCATGTTACTTCCACCTGCCTTTGAGTTCCCGTTAACTGCTTTCGGTTAGCCGGAGATGCCGCTACACAAAAAAGTTGCGCACTGAGGATTTGGGTATTTCCTCACTAAAGCCGTTCTTTGCAAGTTCACCCAACCACAAAGCCACTGCTATCGATTGGTCGATGCAACCGGACGCCAGCCCGCCCGCGTACGTTGCCAATATGAAGAGAACAGAAATCACAAGCAGTATTTCGGCGAGATGAGAACAGCACAACGAAGCCTGGCCAAGATCGCATTACAGGCTCAGACGGCTCACGTCTGCTGGACAATGGTCGCACTCGCGATGATATGTGCAGAGTCGTAAGAATTGCAAAAAGCTCGCCAGTATCAAGTGGACCAGACTGCCACATACATCGGAGTGAGCTGGAGCCTATTCCACTTACCATCTCTGTTGCTCGCGACGCATGTCCGAGATGGCCTAGCATCTCAAGATGGCATCACGGAATGCATAGTGAAAGGTGGAATGCGGTCACTCACTGCAGCAGTTGGTTGGAGCAGTGTTTGGCCGCAGCCAAGCTGCTGCCGATACTCTGACTGGGTCAAAGGCTCTCCATCTGTGTTTTGGAAGTGGTCAAGTGCAGTCCACAAGACCTGAATGTCCAACGCTCAAGCATGTCAAGGACGTCCGACATTGAGCCGATTCGTCCAAGCTTGCATGTATGCGTGCATCTGGCCTGACAACTTCCTCTTCCTGGGGCACAAATGGCGCCTTTGACACTGGCATGAAGCGCTCGGTTCAGCTGCGACGAAGACGGAGTCGTGGCTGTGTCCGTCTTCGCAGCCGTCAACAGCATCCACAAGAGGATCAGCTCCAGGATAGCGTGCTTGCTCTTTCTCTGGATATTCATCCTCAGGCAGCTTTCGCTCGGCTTGGCAATTTCGAGCGATCTCGCAAGGTCGTTTAGGGAGCGGACATGGTCGGCATGGTATATCTCTCGCAATCATTCGATGATGCTGAGGCATTTCTGATGGAAATGGGTCGTGGCAGGAGACATCGTGTGACTGGGCGCTTTGTTCATGCGGCGCACGCGACACAGCGCGCCATTGATCTGTCGATCGTCACGCTAAGCCCCGGAATTCAGCGGGTAGCGGCTTCCGGCTGCGTGAGCTCGTGACGTGATGCTGGTCACGTCAGCTCGTCCTTGCCATCGCAGGCAACAACACAAGCCAAGATGGACAAGCAGGTGCGATGTCTCTGATGGAAGGCAGCACAAGAGGAAGAGCAGATGGACGTCGCATGCTCTGTTGACGATCAAGGCGCAGGCGGCATGGTGGGAGCTTATATGCAGCATTGGGGCTAGCGCAATGCGGGGTACAGGACAGGGTCACACGCGTGAGGTATGAGCTGATGGAGAGAGCGGGCGCGGCAGCAACGAGGCAGCGAGGGCAGTGGTCCATCTGGATCACGGCGAGGTCACATGCTGTGTTTCATCAACCAGGACCCCGCTCTCCAGTCAGCTAATACCTCGACTGTCCAGCGCAAGCTCTCTTCCTCCTTTCACAACACATTCCACTGTTCCTGACGCCCATCTCTGCCTCTGAACCAATTGCTCCCGCTATCCTCTAGCACATCCCTTCACACACCACCAGTATGGCCGCTGAAGTGCAAGAACCTTTGTCCAAGGTCGACTCCGCCGTTGATGATACCGCGCCAGCCTCGCCCGGCGAGTCCAAGGTAAAGCACCGAAGAACCAGCTCCACTGTGAGCGGAGTCTTCAACATCAATGATCTCGGTGAGCAGTCCTTATCAAAAGCGCAGCCACCGCATCGTTTCGCTAACAGCATCCACAGAGAAGGAAGGAGTTGAACTCAAGATCGCTCCAGAGACCCAGAAGCTGGGATGGTACGTACTCCCTCATTTCATCTCGTCTGACATTGCTCTGGCCATTGCATCACGCCACCAATTGCCAAAACTGATGTCTCACTGTTGCCCGCTGAAGCTGACATACCCCGCAGGAAGCTCAATACCTCCCCATCAACAATAGACGACAAGGAAGTACTCAAGAAGCTCCTCTGCAACCCACCCATCAAGAAGATCGACCTCCACTTCCCACTAGGTCTCGAAGTCACTGCCCGTAACAGCAAGGGAGTCACAATCAAGGATGCGCTGGACGCAATCCACAAGCAATTCAAGAAGAAGGTGCGTTCATCACGTCCGCGGCCCGTGCATGGCCCACCCTCTTCTTTCTCAGCAAATGTACTGACCTCGCATTACTGTAGGCCGACGACGAGCTCGACAAGCCCTACCTCGCAGGATTCGAGTGGGACAAAGAGGAATGCTACACCAAGTTCATCGTGCACCAGAAGCAACACGGCGAATCAGCCCCCAGCGGCGGCGGCAAGAAGAAGAAGGGCAAGAAGGGCGAGGAGGAAGAGTAATTCTCCAATACTCCAGCAAACCAGAAGTGGCATCGAGAGATCAGGAATCACTCGCAATGGTGCCGTTCCCTTCACCAATGAGAGGTTGATCCTCTGCGATGGCCAGGCTCTGTAGAACAATCTGCGAGACGGGAAAGAAGGTCACTCAACTAGATGTACTCCTTCCGTAATGCATGCGATAATCTCGACAGCCCATTGTGACTGCAAGATGTATCGCACTGCTTCAGAATTAGAAATTGGAAGATCCGTTGAGCGGGAACTTGCCTCAGATTCCATTGCAGCAGATCACGCCTCGTTTTATCTGCGCAACAGCATGGCTTTCCAGTGTTGCCGACACGTTTCTGTCAGTGACTGCTCCCTCAGGCTAAATACCATAGAGCCGCATCAGTAATCATCTCATCACAGCAGAATCCAAGGAATGACCACAGTAGTGTTTATCAAAGTTTATTACGCTCTATTGATGACTTTCATGTATGCATGAACACACCACCTCTACACGATGCATTTCTCCGCTTCACGAACTTCCCATAACTCCACCACTACTTCACGGCTTGCTTGCCATTGGCAACGCCACCCAGCATCTCCGTTCCCACAACCCCAGCTTTCTTCTCACCCTGCCGATCCACCGCCTCCTGCGAACTACTCAAACTCGCATACGCCGAGTCTCCATTCCCCTCAACCGCAACAGCCTTCCCACCTTGCCCAGTCGTCGCAGCAGCAACCTCAAGCCCAACGACTCCCAACCCCACCGCATCAGCTTCCGTCACAACTTTCGGCTTCTCCGCCAACCACCTCCAACTAGTCGTACACAAACCCTCCCGATCCGCCTCCACAAAAGCATCACAATCCCTCGTCAACCTCTCAAACAACGTCCGAAAATGCCCCGGCAGCAATCCTACTTTCACACCCCCAAGCACAACTTTCTTCAACGTCCGAAAGAACCCATCAGCGCGTTCGATCAACGGAGCTTGTAATCCATTAATCGACACATTTCTCGAATCCAACACTACAAAACCCGCTTTCTCGAGCGAAGCCGCCAAAGAAGCCGGCGTGGGAGTTCCAACTGCGCCGATGAGAGGTTTGATGCGTGTCATGAGTTGGACGTGATGGGGTTCATTGGGGTTGTAAGCTTCCAGACTGACCCAGTCGAGAAGGGAGAGGCGAGCGCCGGGTTTGAGGAGGCGGAAGAGTTCGCGGCAGAGGGCGTCGTGGTCCTTGGCGAGTGAGAAGGCTTGAATTTGGTAGAAGGCGTCAAAGGAAGATTCTTCGAGAGGTAAAGGCAGGGAGTTGAAGTCGGCGCGGATGAAGGTGTTGTGGAGAGATTGTTGGGTGTTGAAGGCTTGGGCGCTGGCGATTTGGTCGGCGTCGATGTTGAGGCCTGTGATTTGTGCGGATGTCAGGCTGGAGATGTGGGCTGCGACGCGGCCGCGTCCGCAGCCGAGTTCGAGGACGCGAGCGTTGCTGGGTGGGAGTTGAAGCTCGTCGCAGATTTGGCGTTCGTAGAGGATTTGGTTCATGGTGATGTTCTGGTCCAGGTCCATTGCTGGGGGTATGTACATCTTCTCACTATGTTTTTCATTAGCGCGGATCGCCATATGCTCCAGATATACTTACAGCTCGCCAAGTGCACAAAGATGGTTCAAGACACAGTAGTAATCGGCGAGCTTCTGGCCAACGACATTCTCATAGTCACGGCCAAGAGTCGCCACCATTTTACCCTCGTCGGCCCAGTCCAGCGAGTAGATCAGATACGAGTCCATGAAGTTCTGTATTTGTTGTGGAGTCAAGTCTCTCAGCACGCGATACGACCGCAAAGCTGTCTGTAAGCGCTCTGTAGGCCGTATTCCTCGAGGCCGCTTGAGCTGATCTGCGCGACATGATTCTGGGCGATGACAAGCATCGAGTGCTCCATGCGCCTGCATTACCAGATCGTGGAGCGTGAGCGCACACGGTATCCGAACCTTTGAAGCGACTGAAAGTGGTGTTTGTGGATGGTTACACAGATTTGCATGAGCAGAGAAGCTTGTCGTGTCCGACCTGTGCGCCGTTGCAAGATAATCGTAAGTTTCAGTGTGAACGTGACACGATCATGGTCGCCTGGCAGGTTTCAAAAAGCCAACAAGGAACCCGGAGGCGGCTGAGACAGCACAAACATCAGCTCCGGTCGGTCTACCACGTGTCGAATCTTGGTAAGCTGCAAACAAACGTCAGTGATCACAGCAACCTCGAGAGTCTGGAGTTGGCCATTGTGCAAACACCCGTGAAGCTTGTCACTGACTGAGTCGCCACCGAGGTGCTGTGTGCCATGAGGCAAGTTGACATAGTTGAGGTCCTACTTACCTTTCTTGAACGTCGAAACGTGCCACATATTGCGAGCATGCATCTTGACACATTTATGCTGATGAGCTAAGCATGTTGTGCGCCGTCACCGCGGAGAATGCAAGTGGTCGGCCGCGAATCGCTTAGCACCATTTCGCACAACATAAGGAGTAATGGTCATGACTGTCACGTCTCTGAATCCGGTCCCTAATTAGATTGCTGAGAGTCAATTTCCTGCGAGGGTGGAGCTCACTCCGCGGTACCTTGACTCGTCACACGCTCATCAATTTGCCGTTGCGTGCGACGGCGCTGTGAAGGGAGTAGCTCTCCGCATCTGATGGTAACAGAGCTGCTCGACTACATCCTGATGGCGTTCGATGTCTCGACTAACATCCGGTCGAACTGTGGCTAAAGTTCACACATGCGTACCCGGAAGCTTATCATTTCTGAAACAACGCATGGGTGCTCATCTTGGACACAAGCTTTCCATGATCCATGCTGAGATCTGCTCTTGGTACGTCACATCTGGTCAATACCGGATACGACCAGCGCACATTCGAAATGATGATGAGGCGTAGCTTTGGAACCGGGAGATATCGAACATTGCATCTGCATACAGTTGACCGGACCGGTAGATCCATGGTAGGTTCTTCCGCGGCTATAGCAGGCTTTCGTATTTGTCCAGCCCACTGGTTTGGTTATTCTGTGGCTTCTGCTGTTGTGGCTGTTGCTGCAACTTTTGTGCGAGAGACATGCTTGGCATGCCATAGTGGGACTGCACCGCTTGTGGACTCGTCGGTGGCGGAGGTAAGGAGAAGGTGCTCGACTGCCGAATGCCAGGCGTAGAGTGGTTGGACGGAGAAGGAGTCTGAGTCGACCATGCCGGCGTTGAACGCGAGGCGGCAGTGGACCAGTCCACCGATCCTCCGTAGTTGGGCTTGGATGCTGGGGCTGGGGACGACATGTTCGAGGAGCTTGCCGACTGAGGCTGCAGAGGTTGAGAGTATTGGCTAGAGGGTACGAGTGAGCTGAAAGCTGCCAAGTCTGGTGTTACTGTACGTCCAGGGATCTGCGCTGGTCGTAAAGAGGACATCGATGTCTGAGTGACAGGATTTGGGGAGCTCGTCTGCCAAGAGAAGGTTGGGGTATTTGTCTGCGATGCGTTTCGCTGTGGACGTGCTGGCACTGATGCGCTCCAATCGTTCATCAAGTCATTGCCATTCGCAGGCTGTGTGCGCCCGGATACGAGCTGCTCGAAATCTGTATGATCGCCATTGCTCTGCCCATTTGACGCTGCAAGGGTTCGCGTTGAGCTGCGTGCCGAATGAACACCACCATTAGCATGACCGCCACCGCTCGATAGTTCTTGGAGTTTCTTAGTCTGCTCTGCCTCAATCCTGTTGCTCAGTGTCTTGATGAGCTTCATGAAAGCAGCGAATTGCTCGAGGTTCAGCAACGGTCCGAGTGACCAATCCCAAAGGATCGGCAACACTGATTTGGCGAGGAACTCGATATCAACAACACCTCCGATGTGTCGCATGACCTTCAGAGCAGCCAGCATTACGCCCGGCTCCTTTGTCTTGATACCACGAAGCATGGGTACCATCTTCTCCTGGATGGTATATTTGTCGAGGATTACACTGTTCGTTTTCGAATTGGATTTCGAGTCAGCGAAGCCGATCCCATTGAGTCCGTCACTGTCACCGTCGTCTTGCTCCGAGCTACCACAGAGTGTCGAGAAAGCCTCAAGCCCTCGAATTTTGATATGGAGACTGCTCGTCTTTGCAAAGACCTGTGCAATGACTGGGAATAACTCGTTCTTGACAGTACTGAAATCGAGACAGGGCAGTACAAATGGTAATGTGCTGAGCGCAGCATCAATGAGCCCATGTGTCGGTGAGTCTAAAGCGAGCAGGATGATAGGGAGAATATCATCTCGAAATTCCTTTCCGGCGCAATTCTCAGTGATCGTCTCCATGGCCTCGAGCAGCACTATCAAAGCACCTTCTTTGGAAGCGTCCCTCTCAGCGGGCTTGCTGGTCAAGAAAACTTCCCGCAATTTCGGTACAACCTGATCTGTGAAAGCTCTTTTTCCATTAGGCATCTCTTTGGTCATCGCCAGCAGATTGGACAGAATCAATGCCAGTAGGTCTTTATCTTTCATCTCCTCGAGAAGCGCGGAAAGCACTTTCTTCTCGAGAACATTCTTTGGAAATTGAGGCATGATCTTTGGCAGCCCACGCATGAAAGCCACTTTTTCGTTTTGTGTTTTGCCTGGCAGAGCATCGAGAAAGCGTATGGTGTCCACGAGCACATTTTGAAAATAGCTTGCTTCTTGAAAGGCCTTGGCTGTCAGTCTTTGAGCAGGCCGTCGCGTGATAAGCCGTGGTAATAGCTCAGAGGCCAGTTTCGGCGGAAGGGGGTGAGAAGCAGGCACCAGAAAGTTGTTGTGCTGCGAAGGCACTGATGATGAGCTCGAGAATATGCGCTTATACGCTGACAACGATGAGCCCGTGCTGATTGGTGAGCTATGCGGGTTATTGTAGAGTGCAATGATCAGAAGACCCAAGCTGAACATGTCAGCTGAAGAAGTCAAGGAATTGTCCAAGACAAAATCGGGTGAAGTGTAGTCAATGTTCAGTTGCACACTACGCGGCAGTCTAGGGTCGTGGTTCAGGACCTCGTGCAGGCTGATAGGTTGTACCGCTGAAGCAGACTGGCTGCTCTCGTGAGGGCTACAGAACGCCAGACCGGAAATCTTCCAGTCGCCCTTCGCATTGACGATGACCGCTGCGGGCGTGAGATTGGCGTGGACCAAGCCAGCGCTCTCGTGCAGGAATTCAAGACCCTTGGCTAGCTGGAGAAGGCCTTTTTGGATCTCCAGCTCATCGATCTCGAATTCCTTCCGCCGCCCGGTCCCATCAGACTCGTCGACGACATAGCGGCTGACACGGCCACTGGACCTTGAAGAACTTTGCTCCTTCTCTTCCAGCAGACCTGCCAGACTACTGACGACTGGCTCCGAAACGAATTGCAGGCCCCCGCGACTCGTCTCTTCCACGGGCTCGGCGAGCTCCAAGATGGACGGATGTCGTAAGCGAGCAAGGCTGCTGGCCTCCTTCTTCAATGATTCAAGCACCTCCTCATGAGCGCGCTTCAGCGATACACCTCCACTGCGTCCTCCGAGACCGCTGTTGCCGCCCGGCGCCTCCAAGCTCTTTCTGTCGAAGACGAATACCGAGGCAGCCTTGCCTGTCCGCTTGGATTTTGCATCGTAAATCTTCCATACACCGGCAGAAGCAGACGGCTGGGGAGCAATGGAGTAGTTGCTGGCGATGTTGGAGGAAAATGATTTGAGCGCATTGGCGAACATGGTGGCCCAGGTTGTGCTAGACCGACGGTGACCGCGGACTCGCCCCGCTCAATGTCAGCCCTGTGCGCACGACTGAGTGCAGCACTACGGCTTAGTCCGAAAACATAGTCTCCCGCTCCAATACAAGAATCACAAAAACTCGGAGGTGTCCAGAGTAGCACATGGCAAATGTTGAGCAGGAAGCTTCACAAGTGGCCCTTGTGTCGGCGATAAGATCAGGAAAGCGCCAAGTCTCGGCGTTTCTGTCGCATGGATCGTCCCTTCTTCTCCTTCACCAGCATCACTGCAGACACCTGCATGAATTGCAGCTGCTCGAATCCAATCTGGCCCTCCACATAGCGTATTGCGCCGGCCATGTCTTCGACGAATACGACTTGACCACAAGCTCTGCAGCGGTACCCGCATGTTATCTCTAATAGCACCAAAAATGTCCAGCTGTTGAACCCTCGGCTCACGAACTTGCCGAACAAGTCGCCTGGACCTCCTGCCACGTCCAATACTGCCTGACTGCGCCTTCTCTTTACTCTGTGGCTCATCTATCTGTTGTCATATGCCCAGCACAGCTGCAATCTGGTCCCGGACAAGTGTGAGAATGACAAGTCACTATCAGACTGATTGACACAACCCCATCATTCGTGCAGAAAGCCTCAGTGTCCTGAACCCTTCTATAATCTGCAGACTTCTTACTGGCCACGGAAAGAGCCAGTGACAAGCCTTAAGCATGGCGTGTAGGCTTAATACAGAGTTCAGCCGACAGAACTCTGACATACTGCCACGGGAGACTGGACTCTTGTCTGTCGATCTCGAACGCCTCCTGCGGGGTTCTACGTTATGGGAACAGATCCCCTTCTTCGTCCGACTGCGCTCCTCTCTACGCACTCGCGATACCACTACAAGCATCACTGCGATTTGGGCGCCAACATGCACATCTAGTGCGAGAAACGTGGTGCAGCGGCACATTGCTTAGCTGTCCTGCTTGATATGCCAACTGCAGCCATTTATGGCAATTTCTCAAAATGAGCGGTCGCACATCCAACGGTACCCGTCGCACAGATGCAGGAGGCGTCGAAAAGAAAGCTTGGGCGAGCGGTCGCGTTCTCACTGCTGAGCAGCGTCAACGAAAGCAAGAGGTCGATCGCAAGGCCGTGAGTTCATTCATGCATCGTATTCACGTGTGTATTCAGGAAAGTCACTGACGAGGATTGGCCGATCGCAGAACAGGTTTTTGAAGAAAGAAGTACAAGACCGACTTGCCCTGCTAGAAGCACGCGTCCTGCAATTGGAGGCCTCTGGTCCTAAAGTCCAGACCAAAGATGCGCCCGCAGCGACTACGCCGGGCACTGTCTTGACTGGCAGCACCAGTCCAGCATCAACAGACATCGACGGGACAATAGCACCCTCCCTTGAGACTATCCCGGCTCCTCAATACTGGGACCAGCCGATAGGTGCGACATGGGAGATTCTCTGATGTATGAAGTGAAGCTGACTCCCTCAGGGTTTTCCCACGATATACCGAACGACACCACAACACCGACAGGCAGTGTCGGAGGCCAGACTTTGCGCCCGTCAAATACCATCGACGGTCTCAATGCCAATCGAATAGCACCACATCCACAGCTGCTGGCGCAGTTCACAGCGGGAGGAAAGCCCACAGCTGAGGGTCGAGAGCTGACACTGTTTCTAAACCACCTGGTAGACCACATTCGCAACGTCTCGCCCGACCGGGTCTGCTACGATGATGAACACAACCAGGACGTAATCATCTCGGCCGTTTTGAAAGGCTGGAAGTTTGCGCTGTCCCGCTATGAAAAGATCTGTCCGTTGTGGGAAGTACTCCAGATGGTTGACCTGTGCCTATTCAAGGAGTGCAACATGATTGAGCGGGTTAGTTGTCTTCGCATGCTGCACAAGCGGTACATGTTTGAGACAAAGAACGTGGCAGTACAAGTAGAGGGACCGCTACCAGCTTGGTTCCAGCCTCAGTGAGTATCGTTCGAGTTTGTCCTCCGAGATATAAGCTGACGTGAGTGACAGAGTAACGGAGAGCCTCATCGCCCACGAACCAGTTATCGACCATTTGACATGGCCCAAACTGAGAGAGCGAATGATGTCCTCACAGACCGATATGCTCACAAACAAGTTCTGGGCTCTCTTTGCAAGAAACCTCCGAGTCGCATGGCAATTCGAGCCGTTCGACATCATGGCCGTTTCGCCCAGGTCCTCTCTGTATCATCTCAGCAATAGATTTGAGAGTGGCCTATTGGACATGGCGAATTGGCGCATGGATATCAACTTCTTCTACGACTTTCCTGGTCTGGCAGACGATATCCCAGCAGCGAACTATATGCCCTTGACACAAATTCAGCCGCGATTTGGCTTGATGGAACGAATGCTTTTACAGCAACAGGAACAGCAGAGAATGATGAATCAGCAGAGACGAGGGACGTATGCTGGCGAGCTTCCACCACGCACTACACACGTCGTGTCCGAGGAGGCGATGTATGAGACGACAGGTCCGGTCTCGTGGAATCATTTCTATACTTGAAGAATGGCTGGAATTCTGAAAGATGGGAATGTCGCGAGCTATCCTGCCTCGACTGGCCCAGTTCTAGGCTGTATGCATAGCCATAGATGCTCGTTCGAGGGATGATATCATGGTGAGACTTGTCGATATGCCACCTGAGTGGAGTCAACTTTGATAAGAGAGGCGCTGCCCCATCGTGAATGGGCGCTCATAAGCTGCCTAAGGTTGCGTTGCAAGGGCGTATTGGACTAGGATAGGATCACGAGGCTCGCATGAGACTCGTGAGCTCTTCTGCCCTGAGATGGACAGATCACGTAGACGCAGACAGATCAGATAATGTCTTGATATGCATTTCTACAATCACTTGCGTTCCTCTCCTCTGCAATGTGGGAGTCTAGATTTCTCTGCTTACTAGGCCGATGTCGGCTACCCTCACTTGGCATTTCCCTTCTCGGCAATGCGTCAACCGTACTCCAGGAACCTGTGCGCCCTATCACAAAAACATTTTTGAGTCACTCACGACCATTGGCATTACCAACGGGCAGCCCAACACAAAAAGGAGCCCAGTCCTCAAGACCGAATACTGCGCGAACCCTCTCATCCGCCCAAGCCGCCGCAATGGCACTTCGAACCCTCTTCACCCGCAGCGCAACGAGAGCACCAGCTCTCCTCTCAACTACAACAAGATGCTCCCTCTCCACCACCACCCGCCTCTCAAACCTCCGCGCCCCCGATGCCAGCGACCCTCGTCTCAGCGCCGTCGACCCCTCCACCCTCACCATAACCCAAACCACGACTCCCAAACCCATAACCCCCAACTCGGAGCTCATCTTCGGCCGCACATTCACAGACCACATGCTCAGTCTCGAGTGGACAGCCTCAGACGGCTGGCTCCCACCCCGAATAACACCATATCAAAATCTGTCACTTGACCCGGCGACT